>JABSMR010011423.1:0-11330 GCA_018902295.1 Dusona sp. PSUC_FEM 10030013 | reverse complement strand
ATTTCATATTTTATTATAATATTTGGCAATGAATAATAATTCATTAGTTAGGAAAAACGGAATCATAAAGTAAAATGTTGTACACTGAGAAAAAAAGTTGTTGGATCAACGGCATGCCAATGAAATATTTGATAATAACAATATTACAAACTGTTAAACAAACACACTGGTTTTAAATCAAACTGCACATTTATTCTGACTGAGAATACTGCAATTGAATTAACAACATTTTTCCAATAACATCAATTGCTATTGAATCAAGAATTTTTTTGCCAATAAAGTATTTGATAATAACAATATTACAAACTATTGAACAAACACACTAGTTTTAAATCAAATTGCACATTTATTCTGACCGAGAATACTGCAATTGAATCAACAACATTTTTCCAATAACATCAATTACTATTGAATCAAGAATTTTTTTTTCTCAGTGTATACTAAATTTTTACGAATTTGGAGAGTTCAGTCGACAAAAACATTGAATCTTTCTGAATTATAATTTTTTTAAACACATAACCGTCGTTTTTGCTTAAAAAAACGCGAGCTGTTTTAACTCAAACCCAACAAAATATATTTCGCTAGCTCAACAAACACCAAAGTTGTTGCGCTTCAAGTTGTTGAGGTTATAGTGGGGTTTAGTCGTCGAGGGTGGAGAACGAGGGGAGCGCCCTACGTTTACGCATTAAGCCGATTGTATGTTGTCACGTGGTCATGACATTGAACGTTTTCGTATTATTTTTTTTACATATTTTTATAAAAGTATCCATTTTTGTTTGATTTATAATAATATCACGTATTTTTATTACTTTAGATAATTATTGTCGATCTATTTTTTTTGTTGACTCACACCCGGCCATCTGGCAACGTCTTAATACTTGCAGCATATGATAATCCTCAGGTTGTCAACAGTGCCCGAAGGTACCCGGTAAATGAAACGTACGATTCGGTACAATATTGATATAAAATTAGTGCGCAATAGTACGGTGTTGTACTCTACCGATCTACCATTCGCGTACATAGTTTACTGGGTAGGGACATGTGCGGATGGCATTGAAATTTGCAACGTTGGAACGTGACCAAAAACGTTTTTTTCACGCATTATTATTATTATCAGTTTTTAAATCGTCCCAATTTTTCAAATAGATTTAGGTTTCAGGTCGCAAATAAAGATTGTCGAATAATCGTAGCACTGCAAATGGAATTTGGGTTTTATAATATGAGGAATTTCGTTGCATTCCAAGGATCCAAACTTCAATATCATCATACTTGCCCCTTTTGCAAGATCAAAATCAGCTCAAGAAATTGTCAAAACAATGCAAATCGATCCACATAATATATTGTTTCCCTGTTAAGAAATTATTACTTTTTATTTTCATTCTCCCTGACCGTGATCGTATAATTTTATGGAAAATCAAACACTGAATCATGGCGAGCTTCAAATGTCTATTCATTGCATAAGTACCGAATGTCTGTATGGTGGATAACGTATGTGCCATTTACAACTTTGCCGTATTTTTACAGCCTATAATTTTGTATGCTTTATTTTCGAGCAAATAGACAGTTAAAAACATCAATAATTTTATAACCCTGCTGCGAATACTTATTTTTATGATGCCAGGAGAAAGTCCGATAGTTATTTAAATCATACACATTTTTTCAGCTCCATTTTCCTCTAGCAGATGTGACTGATCGATCGTATAAGATCGGATGTTGTTCTTAAGGTTAATGTTATTAGCTTATAAAACATATGACGAGATCTCCATTTTTTGTTAATAACGGTACTGTGGATCGTACTTAAGTTGCACAGGATGATGGATAAAGGGTTGATATACTTAAAAAAAAAGATTTCAGCTTGCTAGTGCCAATTCAAGTTGGCTATCATAAAAACCTTAAAATCGCACTGAATATCATTATGGAATGAGCCTTACGAAAATTTATGTGGAATTTTCATATCAAATTCTTATGTCTGACTGTTATATTGAACAGTACAGAACAGTACGGAGTAGTTAAATTTAACAGTTACAAAATTATTCTGACCGTTATATTAAACAGTATCGCTTTTTCAGGTAACTCGCTGCATTACACCTTCAATTAGTAACCAGGTATCCGAGTAATCACATATTGACTGAGCAGATAATCAAATAGGGCGGATTGTATATATACAGATTTGCGGCCAAAGTAAAAAGTTTTATACGACTTAATATAGTATTTAGTAGTCTCTTTAGAACTCGAGAAATAAGGGGATCGTACACGCATATATCTGTAATTTAGGATGACATGGGACTAAGTGCTCTTTTTCGTTGATACTAGAAAACACTAAATCAAGGAATAAAAAAGTTGATGCGGAAATGGTTAGTAAGGATATAAGTCCATGGGGACACGTGAGGATTTTTGGGCTGCTCTCTGATTGACAAAAAGAGGTAATTATTTTTCCTTACCCAAACAAAAAGCTTTCTAATTATTCATATAGAAGTGTAATTTTTTAACGAATTAAGTTTTATTTACACTGCGTATGATTTACACAAATGATGGCGCATTTGCCAGTGGTTCCTGAGCGGAAATACAAAAAATGTAAATTTAATTATGATCGCATAAAAGTATATATTATTTCCGTGGAGGAATAATCAGTACACGAATGAAATGGAAACATAACTAGAAAGCGTTTCGATATAAAAAGTTAAAAAAAAAAAAGAAATGAAGAAAATCAACAGATTATATTTTTCTAACAAATATACCCTACGCTCTCGTTCGAAAAGGTGCATTTTTTAATTGGAAAGTAATTACAGCCGATGCACAAAAAATTGCGAGTTTACAGAATACTGATGAACGGTAGTTGTTTCCGGGAGTAAAGAAAATTGTGTGAACTGTAATTATTGTGTGTGTCATTGAAATAAACAAACCTGATGTTTAGGCTCACGAATTTGAAACTAAATGTAATATAGACAAATATATTCACGTATTATAAGTACTATGAAAAAAAAGCCACAATTCACTCATTGGGAACATAATGGCAGATTAAATTACGAAAGTAAGTACAAGCGTCTATGTTATAAACGAATATTTGTCGTATCCACAAAATGTAATAACTTTTAATAAAACTAAATCTATGTCAAACTTTAATGTACGTAAACTAATGATATGAATGTAAAGTAAAGAGTCTATATTCCCCATATGAATACGAAAAAAATAATGCGACGTCCAGTAATATTATATACTTTATATTGTGAAGCTTTGTATTATTTCGAATAATTACTTAATAGTAGAAATCACATGTTTCGAACGATGTAAAATCTTTAAAAAATATGAAGGATAAGGAAAAAAGCTAAAGCACCATTGATGCAGGGTGAAAAGATGTTTGACTGATTCATTCGTAAGCCTGCTACTTTTAATATGTTCCATTATTCGATGTATTATTTATGAATTATATATGAATAAAGTGATGTTTTTATTACCTAACAAAAAAAAATCCAACTGTGTTTTTCATTTGACGTATTTTATAAAAATCTTTTGAATTTCTAGATTGTTACAAGCAGCATGTTATTATAAAATTAATCAAGTCCTTTGGATATGTTGGCGTAAAATATTAACTAAGGGAGTAAAGACTATTTAATATAGTATTCGTAATGTTTCGAAGGGAGAAGTTGACTGCAAGGTCAACTTCTCTTTTTACTTATTTATTTTTTTTTTATGGTAAAATCAAGACCATAATAATTAAGTTATAGTTAATAGTTATAGTTGAAGTTATAGTTAAGTTATAGTTGTTAGAAGAACATCTGACTTTTGTAAGAGTTTTCACAAAGAGAAATGTGGGTCACAGACACTGCCAAAGGACACTGCGAAGATTTCGTTTCTTTCATAATACACGTGGTTGTTTGCACATTATTGCAATTCCATTATAGACATACAACTTAGCCATTGGCGTGGATATAACGACGGACGAAGATCCCATCACAAACGAGTAACTAAATCTATCAGATCGAATTCCTAGATTATGAGCATCACGTCGTAATAACTATACGACTTGGAGGGGAGACCTGGGATAATTACCTAAAGGGGAAGGTTGACTAACTCATACTGGCATTGAAACAATTTAAAGTAAAAACGTCCGAGGGTATTACTACGATGTTTGCAATTTTTCGTTTATTCACTTCTCTTGACACGTCTAAGCGACACGTCATTGAGAAACAAGAAAAGATTTTCGAACATTCCGGTACCAAACGAAATTTAGATGTTGGGCTTTACTATCTCCTCCTGTCTTGGACATTTCTCTGAATTTTACATATTGTCCACTACATTAAAATACATAATTAGACTGTAGATTTGCGTAATTATTTTGTTTGACTGTTAATTTAAAAAAATAATTACCCATTAATTGGGCTTTCTAATTTGTTTCCGTTAAACAAAATAGATTTTGATACAATATAAAAATACTCTGCGCTATACCAATAAACTCTTTGCTAATTTATTCACCATCATTTTCGGACCAAAATGAGGAAATATATACGAAAAACTGCCAGGTTTACCTGAGAGAGAGAAAGTAATAATGAAAAGAGCAAAGACTGGAAAATCTAAAACATCAGAAAATAATAAAATCAAATGTCGTCAATTCTTCATCGGAGGAAGACGAAGACCTGCTATGTCTACTTTGTAATACGCCTTCTTCTGGCAGTTTACCGGGGGAAGATTGGGCACAATGTGTCAAGTGCTCCAAATTGGTCCACGCGAGTTGTGCCAGTGAAGGCCTAACTCAATTTGTTTGTTTTCCAATTTGAGTAACGATGACACAGAAACCGACGACAAAAATGAAAAATTCGTTTTCTTACGATTGATGCTAAAAACAGCCGATAGTTTCATGTTAGTATATATATTTGTGTTGATTTGTTGCATTGTTGAATTCAAAATATTCGTAAGCATCCGTTTTGTTTGACTTATTTCACTAATTTGTTTACTTTCTTTTTGACAAGCAAAAGTCTGAAAAGTTGGCCTACTATCTCCCTCCTCCCTTATAACCGCAATTTGCTAAAAGTTATCTTTTTATTATTGAATTACTTATAATTTATGATTTCATGGAAGAGTTTAAGTTCCATTTGCTTCAAAAAGTTTTTCTCGTCTTACTTTTGTTGAAAGTGAAAAATAAAAAAAATTAAGAATCGAACTCTTATCGTATAACAGAATTTGCGTTGCGATAAAAATACGCTTAATGATACAACATGACAAAAGGGAGTTAGTGCCATATCGATTGCTTCTGGAATGTTCTCTACGAAATCAGGCACACTAAGTTTCGGTTTGGAACTCGCGAACATCTTTTCTTCGATCCTAATGGGATTTATTCATCATTTTACCACGGCCAAAGAACTTTTATCGGCTCATCGCTTATTCCAGTATTTCCCCAAGAGGATCCGACACATTTGTCCCCTTATAGAGTGGAAAATGCCTCGTAGAAAAGCTTAAGAAAGAGCGTGAAAAAGAAAATAACACGCGTTGACGTAATTTGACTGAAAAAACTCTCGGTATGCGATAAGACGGAGGATTTGGAATTTTGGCTGGAATTCTAAAACTTCAAAAACCATATTTTCGATGGTATATGAATACCGCCCTTCCGTTCTCATGTCATTTTCGTCAAATTTCGGTAAAAAATACATTAAAACTTAACAAAAAAGCTCGAAATATTATTTATATGAAACATTCTTCAAGTATAGTCATTTTTATTTTTCAATACTTCTTTCCCTGCAACGAATTTTTATTTGTTCTGGATATTTTCGTACGTGACCAGAGAAGGATTTCAATCATCGTGGCTCTTGATCTTTTGAATACAATTGTTTATTACAGAATTGAAAGATAGAACGTATTGTATGGAGTTTTCATGCAGCGATAATTTCAACCGCGTCTCGAACAGACAATGTAACGATGAATGGGAAAATAAAAGATACAGGTTTTTTGTTGCCCAGTTGGTTTTTTGTACGCTCAGAAAAAATTTGTTGGATTAACTAAATATGTCATTACAGAGAATCCCAATGAAATATATAATCATCGCAATATTATAAACTACTAAACAAATACGCTAGTTTTAGATCAAACAACACATTTATTCTGGCCGAGAACACTTGAATTGAATGAACGAAATTTTTCCAAAAACATCAATTGTTATTGAATTAGTAATTTTATTTTTCTCAGTGTAGTAATAAGGAGTAAGGAGTACTAGAAATTAGGAGTTCGAAATATGGATACGGGAGTCGAAAACATCGTTTAATAAACTATGGTCTAAGGTAAACTATATCAGGTTATTCGTTGAATTTTCAAGGAAGTTTACAAGGAGGGGCTTACCAAGATATCAAGAGTTTCTGAACGAGTAGAACGGTAAGGGAAATTTATTCTCATTCTTGAATACATAGTGTCCAAAAAGGATGATTAATAATGTAGTTTTGAGTGGAAAAGATTAATGGTATTTTTTTTTATCAGACCTGCTTCTGATGACTTCGTAATTATATTTTTATTTGTATACGATATTCCTTCGCATACCCTCTAAGGTTTTAGGTATTGTATTTCCATCAGCTTTATATAGACTAATTCCTCAATTTCTGCGAGACTCCTCGTGAGTGATCCTTACAACGCCGACAGCCTGAATGCATTCTTAATGCATTGCTGTATCGTATTGGGCACGACAAGGGTCAATCAGCGAAACTGTGGAAAGTCTGTGTCGATACAGGCACAGGTTACATTTTAATTGAGTTTCAAGTTCGATAAGAATCTTATAGAAACTCAGAGAAAACTGCCTCTCATCACGCATCAAAGACGTTCCAAAAAAATGGTATTCTATATGGAGTCTATCCGAAATGAAAAGAGACCAAACTCTCACGAAAAAACATTTCATTGTTAAAATGTATTTCTTCATTTAGAATGATAAATAATTAACGACAGGTTCTTTTTCTTTTCGGGCATCAGTCTCGACTGGAAAAATTAGTCAGTCTTGAATGTTGGATTATCCGATAAAAGGTTTTTTTCCAACGAAAGCATAATAACGAAACACGTTGAGCCAATTTTAATTTTATTTTTTTATTGATAGGTATTTGAAAAAGCAATTTCTGAGGTTTTTTTTCAAAACTACTATTCGTGTGCAACTCTGTGTGTGCTTAACGTTGCAATAACTTTAATTTTTTCGACAAATTATTGAGACGGTTCAATAATATTTGACTAATATTGAATATTTTTTACTTCTAAAATGATAGAAAAAATATTGAACCATTTTATTTTACACTTATTTCGTCTTTGAATAGTTTTGTCTATTCGTTTATAATTTACTTTAGAATTTCGTTTCGACTGAAAACAAATAGTGTTCGACTTCTTGTTTGATTCGCATCGAGAGGGTAAGAAGTTTGGAGTTTTCGTGCGCATGTTTGTACGAAAATATCGAGCGTGTGTACATAATTGCCGGAGTTATCGAAGCTCCGTCAAACTTCGAGAATTCGAGCTACATATTGTGTGGTTTGTTGAGTGTCATGGCGTTCCCTCTTCGCGGATAGTTTCCGGCTTTCCTACACAAACCCACATATACTCACAAAACCCAATGGAGCGAAGGCATACACGCGGCAAAAACTCCCGCGCCCGTGTTTCCAATTTCGAGGCAAAAGTGCTCGAGGGCAAATATGCGCAGGAGAATAGAACACGCGCTAAGGCACTCGCAGAGCTAGGAGAGTTCTTCCCTTTTGATTTTTTTACTTCGTCTCTTCTCATCCTTTGCACTTTTGCTCCCTCTCATACTCTCAAGGCTTTCTTCCTCTCTTTTCCCCCTTATTTCATACTATTTTCGCGTGTCAGACTACTGGTATATCGTGCACCCTTCATTCCTCTCTTACTTCGTCCTCTTTTCCACCGAACATCCACTTTTATATAAATCTGTATATACATTAATACTATAGGCTGTCCTAAAAATGGGGCTGCAGTTTTGGAGTGAGTTAACTCGTTAATGTCTAAGAGAAAAGTACTTTTTTTCGATGCATCGTTAATGATATACTTACTAATTGGAGAGACATAAGCGATGCGGTTGACGGGTAAAAAAATTGTAGAAAGAGCTAAAAGTTCGAACCGCTTTTCCTCCGTTTCATGTATTTTATCTACGTTGTACAGTATTAAATAACATTAATTAATCAATATCTCATTACCAGGGCACCGAAAGGAAAAGTTACTAAGGTTTAAAGTACAACATCCGAGACACCTTGTATAGGCGTGAAAGCGTATATAAAATAGACTCTAACCCTTCTATGATGTATTTTTCGTCCCCTGCTCATCAACTCACCATGTTTTGCCCTCCCGAGAGGAAGAGACTGCGAGAACATCTCCATATAATTACAGTATGTCTTCTGTGAGGGGAGATGTTTTTCTTGTTTTTTTTTTTCGCAGTATATCGTATTTCACTCGTGGGGTGAAGATGAGGAAATGTTGAAAAATGACAATATTTCTTGTGGTTTTGTACAATTTACTTTTGGTGTAAAAAATTCAGGTATAATTGTTTTTTTACGAGGATTAGTAATATTTACTGCGTAAATAAAGAAAAACGTTTTAATCGTTTTTTTTTGTATACATGATTGAGTAATTTGTGTCGTCCCTGTTAGAAAAAATCCTACATAAAATAGGCTTTAAACGCGATCAAACATTTTTGTGTAAATTTAGGATCACAGATTTTCTCGGTTCCCTGTATCAAACACAACTTTTATTTCGTCGTTTTATTGCAGTGCTTTCTCATTTTCGTTGCTGCATGCCTTTGAACATCAATTTCAATACAGTTCGAACTCACTCTTATTCAGTCATGTAAAAAAAGATGAGCATTCCTCTTTCGTCACTACTAAAGCGACGCATTGAATTTTCATCCGAACAATGGGTGTACAACCCTAATGAACTGGCATTTCATGTCCAATGGACCTTATTTTATTTATTACGATGTTCAATTTTCTTTTATACGCTCATCGATATTTTGCAATACTTAAAAGAGAAACGAATTTCAAATACAGGAACTCCCTCTGACTTACGTAAACCTGATTTACGTATACATCTTATGGGCACGATACTTACGCCGCTCGAAGTGTGCCTGTGATTCACTTGTTCAAATGTTTAAATATTATACGATCAAAAAGAATTTACGGTTGTGCAAAGGTACGATTTCCACGATTGAAATAATACGAAGCACGTAAAAGTATAGGTTGGTGGTTGATCAGTATTCTCCTTCAACTTGTTGAATTTCTTTTTTCAATTGCAAATGGCGATACTAAAACGTGAAGCGATTCGACATGGAATGTGTCGTAGACAATACGTATTGCAAAATATACGTATGAATAGGATGTAGAGAAACTACCTGCCGTTGTCATGTATGATATACCGTGCACATTGGGGAGCTACGATTCTCAATAATGACGCTATCGATTGACGCTGAGATTCTCATAATGGTAGCGCGTCTATTTCGCATTGAATCGCCGAGAGTTTCGCTTCACAGAGTCTGTTGTATGCGTGTGTATACTGAAACACGAGATTCTAAAGCTTTGCTATTACTTCGTGGACAAGTGCACTAGTCTTGTCTCATCGTCATTATATATACATTTATATATGTATATACATTATTTGAATTCGTATGAACGTAAATTGTCGTACGTGTTCAAATACAAAAAGAAAATCCCTCGTATTTTCTGTTGGGATGGTTGGATTATTCGAAGCAGGTCAAGCACGTGTGCAGCGGGAAGAATTGAAGTTGTATATTCAATTTTAGTGTCGATGATATTTATATAATTACACTTTTACTGTATACTCTAGAAAATTACTGAATCGCCATGTTTCTAAATCGATTTTTAGGATTATTGATAGCAACATATGTCCTCTGAGAAAGGCAGGAGTGCTTTGCGAGGTCCACAAAGTGTATGGTTCGAAAACACGACGTTTATTACTTTTCATCTCAATTGCGATTTTGCTAATCGACATTTTTTTAAAAAGTAGTTGAAATTGGTGTAATTTAAAAAAAAATTATACCGGCACAAAAATATTCATTTTATTTGTGAAATGTTAGGATTTTTTTTTCTGAAATCTTGATTGATTTTCGAAAAAAAAATAATACTGCTAAGAAAAGACCGACGGCGAT
This sequence comes from Dusona sp. PSUC_FEM 10030013, assembly GCA_018902295.1. Classification (NCBI taxonomy): domain Eukaryota; kingdom Metazoa; phylum Arthropoda; class Insecta; order Hymenoptera; family Ichneumonidae; genus Dusona; species Dusona sp. PSUC_FEM 10030013. The sequence continues at coordinate 1,207 of JABSMR010011423.1, read as the reverse complement.
GGGTACGCGGTCGGTATATGGCATTCGCTATGTCGCAAGTCAAGCACCTTTGGGCGAAGCCAGTACTTGGATAAATGAGAGCTTATAGCTGTACAGCGGCATCGATCACTGAGCGGGAGGCCGTTTTTCTTGGTGTCAATCGACTGAAACCTAGCAAAAATATAGCCGACTGTATCAGCACAGGTTTTACACAGTTTTCCTGGGCCCTCGTGCAAATGCGATACAGTAGTGCATTAGAAAAGAGTGAGTGAGGGCAACATTCTTAGGAGGTCTTACAGGAACACGGAAGCTAGCGAAGTGAGGAAAAAGTGGCGTTAAATTGATGACACGGGCTCCAAAAACTCAAAAAAGGTATACGCGACACCGCTAAAAGAAAAAATAATTAAAAATTACTGGTAAAAAATGCTCTACAATTATAGAGCTTTGAAAAACAATCGAAAATATTTGTAGTGTGGAAAATTTCAAATGATTTACTCTTTTTAGCCTAATTTTTTGCTGGCTACCTTAAGTAGGTTTATTAGACACTTCTCGACGGACGAACAATTTGATTAATCCGCAAATGTTGTTGCGGTGTAGTGTGCATATATCATGAGCAACCTACGAGAAATAAACGTCGTTTACGTGTCTCGTCTGTCCCTTAATCTCTATGGTAATTTCGGTCGTGTATGCATGTTTACCCAGCATGGATACTCGGATGTTAATCTAACGGCTGAATGGTTTCGTGTCTGCAGAGGACAGAATTTAGTTTGGGAAAGCGGTAAACCCTATGATAAAATCACAGTTGATTGCAACACACCTCATTTTACTCATGTACTTAGACTAAAAGCATACATTAATATGTATATGTATATGTAATACTTATGGATAAAGTAGCGTACTTGAGATAACATTTTTGGGTAAATGTACAATTTAAAATTGGTGCTCATTTTGCGTAGTAAATTGTAACAGAAAGTACATCTAAATTAGGTGCATACATTCATGAAATTCTTTATCCATATGGGACATTTCGAAATATTTTTCAAAATCGGTCAGTTTAGGTCACATTACATTTTTTATTCTCTCTGTATATTAAGGAGCAGGATCGAACTCGTTCAAATATTTTTTTAAACTATGCATTCAGCTATGCAATTGATTGTAACCAAACAGCAGTTTAGAATGTTCGATTTTCCTTTTCGAAAAAAATTCGAAAGTATTTTTTTTTTTTTCG
>JABSMR010011413.1:0-19181 GCA_018902295.1 Dusona sp. PSUC_FEM 10030013 | reverse complement strand
TATTCATAAATCTGTGTGGACAAAAAGGATTGAATCGTTGAAAATTTTGTTCCGGAGTAATGTTTCAATTGACGATCGTCTTCGAAGTTTCTTCCTTTGATATATAGCAACATTCACATAAAAAACTTAACAAAATCTTTACACGCATAATTGCGATTATAACGAAATTTCTTGACTCCTCGAGATCTTCTACCCACACGAAACGATCGACGATAATTCAGTCATCTTGTTTGAAAAATTGTTTTTCCGATTAATTGGAAATGTTGAAAATTTGCATGAAAATATTTTCCGAACTCTGTCGTTTGATTAAAAATAAAATGAAAAAAAAAGAAATAACAAAATTTCCTCAACAAATTGAAATGAATTTTCGTAAATTGTTGATACATTGAGTTCAGCATAATAAAAATATTCCAATTTGGATTACTGAATCATCGTGGAGTGCTTCCTATACAATTTACATAACATAATCATTACGACAAATCTGAGCAATTAAGAGAAAAAAAAAACATTAAATTCTAAGTTCAATAAATACATTAGCTGCGACGTAATATGCAAGTGTGAGAAATTGAACGCGTACATGGAATTTATAGATTAACGATTAAAAATGGCAGTCGGTCGCTTCATTGAGGCATTGGCATGGCTTTTTTTCTCCCTTTTTCTTGCGAACCCAGGGACATAGTAACCATAGGAATTTCAGATATAACACTAAACCGTTTAACGAAATAATTACGAATAATTGTGATGAGAAAAAAATGGAGCAATTTCGATCGGAAGTAATGACAACAATCGTGCTAATTGAATAACGATTATTAATTTTTTGTTCCTTCGATCGAATTATTCAAAATTGTTTAATATTGACATGGGGCGAAAATAAATTTTCAAAAATGAAAATTGCCTCAAAATGCATTATTACATCCGTGTAGAATTTTGGTTGTTTTTGAAATTTGTTGTCATGGGATAACGAGGAGATTTGAAAAAATACTCCAAAATTATGAATAATTATAAAGACTATTCCATCATGGAGGAAAATAATAATAAAAAAAAACCAAAAATTCAACGTTTCGAAACGTCAGTTTACTCTGGCGACGTCGGTATTAAGATTCGTGTACGTAGCGATCTCATTACCATCTTCAATTGTTTGGGATGGTCCTAATAAATTTAGCAAAACACGATTTATAACCAACGGGATATTGGCTCGGCCATTTTGTAAGGTAGCATGACTGACTTGTAGTTTTGGTAGTTTAGTGACGTTGTGGCCGTCGTTATTAACGATATCACCATTCGAAACGGTTAAATTATTATTTTTGAGGCTGAGACTCTGTTGGGAATTAATCAATGAAGAACTGGGTCTGGTGGAGGCGACGGATCCGATCGACGAACCGATCGAGCTACAACTTCTTATTCCCTCGAGGCTCGTTTCCGATCCATTGTCCAAAGTTCGCCTCGCGATCGTGGAATTGCCAAATTTTCGTCTTTCGTTCAAAGACAACATCGACGATTCTTTACCGATCGTTTTACCGATCGTATTTCCAGCTCGTACACCATCCAACGTTTTATTCTTTTCGTGAATATTGTCCAAAGATTCTCTCTTACGCTCCGAAATATTTAAACTCGTTACGGATAATCTTTTTTGCATCAAATTTTTACTATCTCCAATTGTTGTGTCCGATTCCATTTCGCTCTCAATAGATTTTTTCGTCTGATCGTCCGGTGGCAATACACTCTGATCGGTATTCACAACGACCTCCTCCTTTATATGTATCGATCGCGGTATTTCGTACTCACCCATGTGATTCTCGGTCGTCACGAGAATGTCATTGTCAGCCAACAGTTCGAGATACTTTGGCAAATCGGTTGAACGCAGTAACGCTGTCGTACTATCTTGAAACAGGGGTTGCATGTCACGGCTCCCGTCCGAACTACTCGATTTCCATGAATTTCCTACACACAACGAAACTCGTCGTTATTTCCTTCGATTCTATTTTTTTTTGCTATTGTCCTTTTTTTTTCTTAATGAACAAGTTTATAAAAAAATATTTTACGCTACCCAATTGATCCAGGCTTAGTTCGTAGCATGAGAAAAAAGATACAAAAATTTATGGTGATTCAAAGCTCACGAAGAATACCAATTTCAAATTCTTTTTAATTCTCATTTTAGTAACAATAATAATTTACTTCCTCAAACGATGATTTGTGGTTATTTTTTTCATTTTATCGATTACACACAATGCTTTAAAAAATGGTGGATTTAAGCGATTATTTGTTCTGGATTTTCTTTAAAAAAGCTATTTTTTTAACGAGACCATAAGCACCTTTTAAAAATTTGCATTATTATATCGAAAAATCCCAAAATTTGATTAACGATCATGAGTTTTAGATGATTTGGTTGTTTTTTGTTTTTAGACCTACCTGAATTGCTATGATTTTGATTCTCGTCAGCAAAGTAAGCCATGTTAGAGACGCCTGCAAGCACGAGCCATGCGACAAAGATCAATTTTTGATTGTTTTTTTAGCACATATCGTAAAAATGATTAAAAGAGTAGTATTAGTTTTGAAAATGTCCATTTATAAATGTTGCATCGAGTAATACCCGAAACTTTTCTATTTTCTGTTCTTTTCTTCCCTTAATATTTAAAATTGCATTATATTTTTTCTGCTTCGGATTAAGTAGCCACAATTTGATCAGAATATTGAAAAGTTGGAGATAAATAAATTTTTTTTATTGTTTCGAGAGATACAAAACTAAAAATTATTCAATTTTTTGAGAAAATAGAAAAAAATGTGTTGGCTATTACCGATGCAACTTTTTATTTTCATTCATGCCCTGGCAAAATGAACACAGCGAAAATAACGAGCGAATTAATCATTTAAAAAATGCAAATTTAATTATTATCGCGTATATTGGAAAACGAGACTTTTTAACTTATTGGAAAAAGTTATGACTTTGTAGACAACACTTGCAAAGAATAAAATGTTAAGAAAATACGTTAGCGTGCGATGAGAAGACACAGGTTTTTCGATGGTTTATTATTATTTGATATTTGGCGTAGAATATGAAAGTTTAACTTACCACGTCTGGTCAGATAGTGACCGGCGTGTACAGGACTCAGTGGCGCATCTTCCGTGCTAGCTCGTAATGATATAATGTGTTCGAGACAAACTTTGAAGCTCGGTCTCGTGTCAGCTGTGCTCCAACATCTGAGCATCAATTGATGAAGGAGGGGAGGACAATTCAAAGGTTTTGATAATCTACCACCGGCTCGAACGTGATGAAGAACTTCGAGGTTTGTTCTTGCAGGATAGGGCTGCTGACCCAGTGACGTTATTTCCCACATTAAAACACCGAATGCCCACACATCGCTCTGTGACGTAAACACACCGTCCACCAGGGACTCCGGTGCCATCCATCGAACCGGCAATAATCCTTCACCCTCCTATTCAAATTGACAATTCAATTTTTTTTATCAGTCAACGAATAACTTGATGTTTTTTTTAACTTTGTATTTCAACGGGAAAACATTTTTTCATTGAGTTTTCGAGGATCGTATTATTTCGACCTATTATTTTTTTCTTTTCAATTGAATGTTTTTTTTTTCTTTTCCATTTAATAAAAACTGTTGTTGGAAATGACTTACGTTCCAAATTTAATAGCAGTTCTCATCAAATCTTTCTACATCGAATATAACAATATTTTTCGTCCCACAGAAAATATGTATGTTTACGATTTTTCGTAACGCGATAAAAAAAAATGTCTCATATTGGTGTCTAATTTTTTTTTTTTAAATCGAAGAAATTTTGGAGTTTTTTTGGGACCGAAATTAAGGACCGATGTAAGAAAAAACGTACCTTTCGATAATAATCATTTTTGTAAATATCTCGTGCAAGGCCAAAATCGCCAATTTTGACGACTCGGTTTTCGCGATCTCTGGCCGAAACGAGACAATTTCGGCAGGCTAAATCACGATGAACGAAGTGAAGTTCCTCGAGATAACGACAACCACGTGCGACATCTTCGCACATGGCTAATAAATCCTGTAGCAAAAGTGCACGAGTATCGGTCGGCGGTAACGATCGACTTGCTCTGAGATAACTCAACAGATCTCCGGCTTCCATTAGCTCGAGAACCAACAAAGGTGGATCGGTGTCGAGACAAACGCCCAATAATCTTAGTACGTGCTTGTGACGAAAGTGACTCATTAGCTGAGCTTCTTGAAGAAATTCTGTTTTTTCTTGGGCCGAGGCACCTTTTCGAAGAGTCTTTATCGCCACAGGCGTTACTCCAGGACCATCAAGATCTTTTGCGTTTCCTTGAAACACCTGTGCAACGAAATATTTATTTACTTTTTATTTATCAAAAGGACAAAATTCAACAGAGATTTTTTTGATTACAACGAATAATGAAAATAATTGATTTTCCATTTTTCATCCGTAAAACAAATGCAAAGAAAAAGTTTTTTTTTCAATCTCTCACCTCGCCAAAAGCCCCGCTGCCCAAAAATTTCGCTAGGGTTATTTGCTCCCTTCGAATTTTTGGTAACATCGAGTCGTCGTGATCGTGTTGCAATGACGGTGCATAAAGAGCATTCGATTGGACGAAATTACCACGTGGAATTTCCCGAAGTGTTGCTAATTCCAGATCTGGCATTATTGGCGGCAATACTGCCTTTTTGCCTTCCTTACGCTGCTTGTAAACTGCTGAAATCGTAAAATCAACAGCAATACACATTTAACAATGATTTTTCCAGAATTTTAGATTTTATTGAGTTTCGTAAATTTTAAAAATTTCATTTTTTTTTCATATTTTCATGACCAGGATTATTATGATTTCAAATGTACTTTCTGGCTGGAATATTACAAATGAAGAAAAAAACTTAATGTTTGTTACGAAAAAAAAATTTGCTGTGGTGGCAGTGAAAAAAATAAGATTTAAGACAGTCTTAAGACTTACCGCAAAGAAAATAACAGAAGCATAACAACATTATGGCAATGACAGGAACACTCAGGCCAAGTACCAATCCAAGGTGTTGTTGACCAGCCAAGGAAGTTCCAGTCGTATCAGTAAGATCGACCAACGGACTTGGCAGGCTCCAATCACCAAAACCGTAAGCGTTTCTAGCCCGAACACGGAATCGATATTTTTGGTTCATTTCACCCATTATAATCCAGTAATTATCGGTACCGTTGTAATAAACGTTCCAGCCTTTAGTCTCGTTTTTTTTGTAATCGTTGATCGTATCATCGATTATTTTACCCTCCAGTCTGTACAATGTTATTTGTGAACCATGCGCAAGTGCCGGTTCCCAATTCAATTGGTAAACGGAATTTCGAAGCTTCGTTACACCCGGTATTCCAGGTGGACTTGGCACGTCACCTGAAAAATTGCCATATTTTATGAAAAAGGATTATCGAACCATTTCACTTAGATTTCTCGTTCTTATTAATAGGATAGAAATTTGAAAGAAAAAATTGCTGTTTATGCAAATCGCGAATCAAATACAACCCGATAAACTAATTTTTTGGTATTTTTGTTTTCAACGTTATTTCAATGGCTGGTTGAGAATTTTTTCTTTTTTTCATAAAATCCCTGAAAAGATGATCGACAAATGTAAAAAATGGATTTGTTTTTTTGTTTATCCCGATATCCCAATTTTTACTGAAATTACAAGTCTCTGAATTTCAGCCCTTGCCATACGACCCTCGGAACTCGTTTTTCTAAAACCCAAAATTCCATAATTTCAATTCGTCACCACTCGGCGAACGATAATCGTACAGGAATTTTGTGAGAGAGTTTTACAAAGTCTTTTAGTGAACTTACAAAATGGCGTTGGTTGTAATCTGCCAGCTTAATTGTTCTAGCGAAAAAACGCCCTCGAAGATCGGCCAAAAACAGGCAAAGGGCGAAGTCGATCAAAAAGTTAAAAAATTCACCAACCATCGAATAACGAAGATGATTTAAAAAACTACGGCAATTTTTGTGAAGTTTTAAAAATGGTGAAAAATTGTTGACTTTTAACACTTATTTCGATCAGTTGGAAATCCGATAAAACTCGACAGTTGTCTGATAAGAGTCTCTAAGGAAGTGATGAAAAAACGAAGAATTAATTGAGATAAATTTCCTCAAACTTACCCAACGTTTCAAAATTAAATCTCGAGTCAGTCGGCCAGACAAAGTCCTGATGATAATTCGGATAACGGAGTATCAATCGAAAGGTATAAAAGGTTTTGGACAAGAGTCCTTTAATGCGGAAGTGAAGCTTACTGCCATCGAGAACGCGATCGTTAGCAATTTGCCATTTGTCCAATCGGGCACTGCGATATTCAAGGACGTAGTTGACGGTCAAATTCGGATTGGGTATCCATGAGACGTTTAAGGCGTTAACAGTGACGCCAGTGACAGTAAGATTGGCAGGTTCAGGATACATAGTGACAATTTTTTCATTGCTCTCGCTGTAAGTGTCATTGAAATGAGCCGGATAAGCTCGAACGTAAACGAGATAATCCTGTCCGGGTAAAAGGGGTTGAAGCATCGCGGTGAATTGTCCGTTGGTAGGTATTTCAGCGTTTTTAATAAATTGTTCGCCCTTCTGTCGTACGCCATCAACGAGACGTACGGAACGCCAATGTACTTCGTACCGTACAGCAGCCGCGTTTAATTGTTTGGGTGGTAACCAATTAACAGCAGCAAGATACGGTGTCAATGCTTGAACGGTTACATTTTCCGGTGTGGTTGGAGCACCGGCTGCGGTTCTAAGTACAACCCCGGGTCCGAATTCGAGGCTCAGGGATTCTACGTCGCTGTAATAATTGCTGAGGGCTAATTTGAATCGATACTTCGTGAATGGTTTTAAGTTTTTAACAGCGATTTCTCTCCGGTATGTCCTTAGCTGAATCTTGTCGTTGTTGTTGCATTTGTTGGGATCATTCTCGAGGCACTGTGAGACGTATATCGTATACAGTGTGCTTGGTAGATTGTAATTTTCACAATCGTAATTCGCCTCGGGCAATGGCAATCTGATTGTTATGCTTGTCGCAGTTTTACCGATTTCTTCGCAATTATAATCAACCTGTTGGGGTATCAAACAATCCGACATTGGATAAGGTTGCAATGATTTTCCGGTTGCTCTTATGCTTCGGAGATTCCCAAGATAAAATGTTTTCACGTCCTCGTCGCTCGGCGTCAACTTGTTCGCGTAATATATACCGTCACCAGTCGCACTCGACCAATAAACGTTCATCTTGTCAACCGTCAACGACACCGGGGGCAACCCACGGTTGTAACTCGGCGTCAAAACCACGTCACACTCGCAACCGTCTATGCTCGCTATATTCAAATTTCCCTCCAACGATATCCAATAAACGAATGGACTCTTTGGATCGGTATTGTCGATCGTCATCGTTGGCTTCAACGACGGCCTGTACGAACACGAACAATCCTCGTCGTGGTTGAAAAATATCTTCACGTTCTCACCGTTCAGATTCGAATGCATTATCATTCCACGATCAGCATCCGTCAACTCGATCCAAAATAGATCCCTGATTCGGAGTTACAGACATTTTAATACCAATCTTTGCCGGAGTTTTCTTTCGAACAAATTTTCAAACATTTCAAACATATTGGGAAAAACTGTCCAATTTCATTCGTAAAATAAAATAAAAAGTATCCGCTGCGTCGATAAGTTTTATTTATCAAGTAGTTCATAATTTTTTATCTGATAATTATGTGGTTCATTTTATTTTGGACTTTCATTCTAATGCAAAGTACTAAAAATGATTTTTATTGGAGAACCAGCTAATTCAATATAAAAAATCATCCCATGAGTTGAAAACTTTTTTTCTTTATCTGTCTATAACTTTTTCATTCGATAAATTTGTGGTGTTTTTTTTTGTCGTTATAATGCAAAATATTGAAAAGCCTCGCAGAATGATAATTTTTTGTCGAAAATTTGAGACTATTGGGCAATTCCAATGACAAAAATGTGTTAAAAATAAATAAAATCAATCTTACCCCGTCAACGGAGATAATTCAAGATTAACGATGCTCCTGCTTCGCGTCACGATTTGTTCGTAAATCAGTGTGCCAGCTTCCCAAGCTGTAATGTCAAGTTTGACGATACGACTGGCCCCGTTTTTCCTGGACGCTGATTCACTCCAATAGAGGCTCCTGGAAACCCAATCAACGCACAAGCCCGAGCTCGTACCATTGAGCGAAAGTATCTTCGTAGCATTTTTTCCTTTCATATCCGAAGTAACGACTTCCTGCATTTCGTTGATCCAAAATAATTTGTTTTCGACAGCAAGATATCTGACTTCAGCAACGATGTGTCGTGTTATCGTTTCGTTCGATCGTCGATCGAGATCGATCATTCTCACAGCGTCCGTAGTAGCGACCAACAATTGCGGCACTGGATTCTCGTAGTCGGTCGATACGTTCACCACATCCGTGTATGGCCCAGCACCCACTTTCGTAAAGGCTCGTACTTTCAAATAATATGTCGTATTTGGCTTCAACTGATGCACCGAATATTCCTCTACTTCAGAGCCAACTTTAATGTCGTTGCATATCTGGATCTCCACACCGTTCATCATCGACCAACACTTTAATTCGTAGCCTTGAATTAAACCATTCACGAACTCTGGCAAGTCCCATCTGTCCATGGAAAAAGTTTGAGTTTTCAATGATTTTAGGCTCAATACAAACAAAAGTAACTTTCAAACTATTTCTTTCCAAACGCCAACTCGCCTTGAATAATTCATAACTTTATTTCAAATGCCGCAAAGAGACCAATTCTTAAAGGTCTTTTCGTAAAACTTTTGAAGAGTCTTGCAGATTTTTGTCTATTCAAAAAAATGAACAACTTTATTTCATGTGGCGAAAAACTAGATCTGGGCAACTTTTTTTGCATCAAACATTTGTTTATAATTTTTAAGTTTTATTGGAAATAAATGTCCATAACATTTTAAATCTCGCCAAATTTTGTCTGATTTTTCATTAAACCGAGAAATACTGAAATTCTGGTGGAATTCAGATGTTGCCTGTGATTTTAAACCTTTTTCCCAACATGAGCTCTACAAGGGGGATTACCCCAATTTGCTCTATGGCATACAATGTTTCTCGTATGCAATAGTAAAATTTAATTATACTCGATTCTCTTCGTTTTTTCATAACGAAGAGAATGGTTTATGATAAAAAATTCGATGAACATTTAATGATGAAAATTCTATAAATCGAAAAAAACAGTTTCAAAAAAATGTAAAAACGAAGTTTTTCAACGAAAAACATTGACCCCGAAGTTCCTGACCCCTTTGTAGGGGTGTAAGCGATGCGAAAAAACGTTGGGGTTGAAAAACAATGTTGCTTACCTGAATGTGACAAAAAGATCGTTTTCCTCGCCCAAAGGTTCTCTGTTGTGTTCGACAAAGATTCTAACATTGGTAGGTTGACTGGGTACGCTTTGCGGCGACGTCAGCATAGTTCGAGAATGTCCAGAAGTGCCCCAATAAGTGAAAGCTTTAATGGTGACTTCGAGAATCGAATATGGTAATATTTGATCGGAATTATTGTAGGGCATTGATGTTTCCGTCGTTATTTCAGGATTCGAATTGGTGTTTATGTAGTCAGCAAATTTAACCTCGTAAAAAACAGTCCCGTAGTTGGTGTTCGTTACGGGGTCCCACGATACGTTGAAATTACGCCATGTACCCTCGACCCTAATGCTATCAACTTTAACCGCATTTGGCAACACGGCTATCGTATCCGCTGTCAAGTTTTCCGGATATCGATGCAACGCTGGATCCATTATAGCAACCATGTGCAAACCGATTAATGATATTCCGTTTATTATCGCTGTATTCTGACCAGCTAAATCACCAATTACCGTGTTGCGATCGTCCTGCAGCCACAATAGGTGCTCGGAAAAATAACACAAAGGACCTTGCATGTTTGGGTGCTGAAGCGACGAGACCTGTTAAAAAAACAAATAAAAATGGAAAATTTTCATATTTTTCCTCACAACCATTTTCTCGTGGAACAATTGCAGCGTTTTTCGTCCTGAGAATAACTTATTGAAATCAACGATTTATCGCTAGATCGCAGTGGGTTTGAAAAAAATTGAAAATCAAACGGAAACTCACCCTTTCCGGTATGATTTTTTGACTCATCGGTATTCTTTCGGAAGTCGGAGCTCGATAAACGATTGATCCACTCTCATAGCTTCGCACGATCCAGTAAACGTATCTGTTCTCAGTATCCAACGTCAGACCCATTACTTGTTTGCCATTGAAAATCTCGTCGGAATGATAATATCTTCTGTCTTGACCATTCAGACGAGCAACTTCGACAGCGTGTCCGGTTGACCAATACAAATAAGCAGCTTGGGCATCGATCATTAATTCTTTGACGATCGCTAATATTGACATTGGTTCCTGCTGCGAGCCATTTAAATTCGCTCTCGTTATCTTAAAAAAATCCACGACAAAAGTACAATTAATTAAAATTGTAACGTTGTGTTGTTACGCTAAAAGTTGGGTTCTATTTTTGAAAATCTCAACATTTTATTCCACATTTTTCAATTCATTTGGCAAACGAAAGAAAGAACACTCACGATTTGTTGCTTAGGATTCGCCCAGTACAATTTTTTCGATATCCAATCAACAGCGACACTTCCCACCGAATTAATGTTTAATCTCGTTTTACGATGTTCCGTCATATTGTATCTGTACAATGCTGAATTATTACCGACGATATAGAGAGTATCCTGATACCAACTCACATCCACGATGTAGTATTCGCTCTCGGAATCTCTCAGGCTTCCTTTGTAAATCAGAGTCTCAACATTTTCGCCGGTTACGTCACTTCTTAACAATCCTTCGTTCGCTGACCATAGTATCGAGGCATGTGAACCATCCCTTTGAAAAATCAATTATAATTAATTCACAAAATTAAAAAAAAGGAGAATTTAAAACGGAATTATTTACGTATATATTTGATTAAATTCTACTGAAAATCACTTCAATTTGTAAGAATTTAGTGAACCGTATAAGTCAAAGAAGCTTAAGCTTAAAAATTGGTGGGAAATTTTTAGTAAAAACATCGAGGATTATTATCTGCAATAATTTATTTCGTTGCCTCTTTTTAAATATTTTATAATTCTGTGGAAGCCTCGCCATATAACTTAATTCTCCGTTATTATCCAAACAATATTAAAGGAAAATAAGAAAAAAAAGAAATGAATTCTCACTTCAAAGTTCGTCCATGAAATTCCGTCGACCAAGGTCCTCTGCCCGCGCTCGTATAAGCCGCAGCTTTGATAGTGTATTCAGATTTTTCGCGCAAATTATGAACGGTGTGAGAGGATCCAGCGATGGCAGTTTGACGTATCGTATCACCGCTCGATTCGTCCTTAATCTCGAGTTCATACGACCAATTTTGCCAAGCTCCTTTGCCTTGACCGCCCAACAAGTGCGGGGCTTGCCAGGACACTTTGGCCCTTTCGGCTCCCAACACAGCCTGAACACCGGTCGGTGGGTTCACCGGAACCGGAACTGGCTGACTCGCGTCCATCAGGACGTTTACACTGACGAACGAAACGTCCGATCTGTAAAGTACGAATGTTCAACGAATTCAAACTTTGACGAAAATAATTAAAAACTTTAATGAAAGAACGTTAAAACCCTCAATTCCTACAACAGGGTCGAAAACGAGCTCAATTTTGTTCAGTAAAAAAAAAACTTCTTTTTTGCATTTTTTCGAAACCACTTTTCCTTTTGTAGAGTTTTCATCGTTCAATGTTATCCAAATGCAACTTTATCAAACCGCATTCTCTTCATTATGAAAAAACGAAGAGAATGAACTATAATTGAGCCATATTATCGCACAGAAGGAACATTTTATGCGAAAATACACTACAGAGTTAAAACAATTGACCCATTTTCGAATCCATTAATGCTTTGAGGCATAAATTTGTCCTTATGTACGATTTACTTGAAAGTTTGCATGCATGGGTTTTTGGGATCGCTGATTACGAAACTGAACACAAAATTCAAAAATAAGCAAAAGTTTTCATGAAATACAATTGTCAGTTTGGGTCTAGTACAGAAGTGGTTGTATCTTTCCTTTTTTTCAAGAAAAACTACCGGACAGAAAATTTAGAAAAAATTCTGCACAAATCTTGGGAGTGTATTAAAGTTGTGAAAAAATAGCCATCGTAATTTCCATAGTAGATTAGTGAAAAATGCATTTTTTCATCGAAAAGTACGAAATTGGACTATTTTTTTTATATATCGTATTTGTGCAATCGATAAATAATGACTGTATTTTTTTTTTACATTTATAAATGTCCTATGGACCATGTACAAAGGATAAATCTGGTTTTTATTGCCAGCAAACCAAAAACCCGGTATTTGTTGCTGAAAAAGTAATTTAATAATCAAAAAACTATAAAAAACGGAAAGACAACGTACGTCTCATCATGCTTCAAAAGATTAACATATAAGATGATAAATAATATGTATAAATATTTGTGATTCCCTATCAGGATAAGCGTTGTGGAAATATCTATTTTGTCCCGGATGGTAACCCTCAGTGAGAACTTCTTCCCCATTAGTCCAGTAAAACAAACCATTAGCCATGGCGAGTGAGACGACATTTTTGAATTTTGGTTGTTGAGTATTAGCGCGTAGATCAAGAATTTCGCGTCCATCGAGCGAGACGGAAATAACGGTATTTTTTGTGTGGTCAGGTACAAGTAAGCGGAAGTTTGTGTGATCGACCGTGAATGCACCCAAATGTGCATCTTCGAGTATCAGGTACGGTTGCACTTCGTGTTTTATGCCATTACTTATGTCGGCTAAATCGAGCCTGTACAATCCACCGCGAGTGACCCAAAAGAGATAACCATTGTAAGGATCGACCTCGATGTGTGACGGCCTCGTCAAAAAACCAGCCATCGCAACTGTCAAACCTTTACCGTCAAAATTACAACGCGCTATTTGCCACACTGTCGTCGCATGTTTAACTTCACCCAATACGTATAAATGCATGTTCAACCAATCGACCGACAAACTCAATGGCTTAAAATTTACTTGACTCGAACTCAACACCACCGTTGGCTCCGACGATTCCATTATCGAGGTACGATACACGTAACCCATCGAATCAGAGAAAAATAGCTGCGCTGATGCCACGTGAATCGCTACACCACGTATCAAACCCGCTGTTCGACAAACCACCCGTGGCTCGTCCAACATATCCGCTCCTTGCTTCGTTACCAAGTGCTCACCACCCAATATCAAAATCGGTTGTTGCATGTCCTTTACTGTCATTTTGAAAAATTTATATATTTATGAATACTAATAGAATTGTTAAGTCAATTTTATATCGAAATTTGTGGAGGAAATTGTGGTCAAGCATGAAAATTTAATTTATTACGAATTATACATTTTTTTAGCTCAAGAAATTGTAAAATCAAGCGCAACGTATAGTTTTGCTGAAAAATTTGAAGTTGAAAAATTTAATTCAATCGTGCTGTTATTGTTTAGTATACTTTTTAGGTCTAATCGATGAAAATGAAAAAAAAACTTGTTTCGAAATATTGTAATAACTTTTTATAGGTAATTTTCATCGGTGTAACTTTCGATTTGCTTACCAGCAGGTTCAGGGGGTGTAGTTATGTAAATAACTGCCGGTGGTCCAGCGCCTTCGGCATTTCTCATCGAAACGCTTATCGTGTAATTTTTGTTCGGCACCAAGTTTTGAAACATGTAATGATCGGTATTTTCCGATGCTGGAATATCCTGCGCGTTGAACGAAACAAAACTTTGACAATTAGAACAATCGTGAAATCAAAACAAATCATAAAAAAAAATGCCAAGACAATTTTTTATTGATTTTCCCGTGTTAGAGAGTACAGATAAAAGAATCGTAGGAGGACGAAAATACGCCATGCCAGAAATATATACGTTTTGAGTAATTTTGGTTCGTACGAGCCTTGATTTTGTTATGGGATTACATTCCGTAACAATGAGAATTCGGCGATTTTTAGCGCTAATGTTTAATGACGAAACAGAGATGAACTTTATTAAAAATTTGAAACCACGTATTCACCGGAAGTTTAATGTTATGAGTCGTTCTTCGTTAACCATTATTCTTACCAAATCGTAAAAATAAATTTTGTGCTCAAACAATTTTTGTGCTGTCCTGACTGTTCAGCATTTTGTATAAAAATGATTTTGACCCAATAAGTCTAGATAATGAGTGGAAAATTGACAGGATTCTTTTTGAAGAGTAATAAAAATTCAGAAATTCACAGGTGTTTTCAATCGTGATAAAATATGAATGCCATGATTTTTGAATGTATGAAATCCATCTTTATTTACGTAGAATAGATGAACAAGCTCACCACAAAGCAGTAAAAAAATCGAGCATTTGTGGATGCACTTTTCAAAATGTAATAAATCATCTCAATTGAAATATTTCTTAATATTATATTTTTTCATAAAAATGCTAAAAGATCTTCTCATTAATATTAAACGACGTAATATAATGTTTAGAATAATGACTAGTAAATTCTACTTTTCAAATGTTGCAGAACCCTTTGAAAATAAATAACAACATTACGAATTTTAAACTTATTTGAAATGTACATCGTTCATTATTGATCGCATTTGTTTGCTTGCAAAAACAAACGCTTATTATATTTTATTAACGAAAAGCATTGCGTTAACACTAAGTAATTAATGAATGGCATTATTAAGGGAGTGGCTCTCGAACCAATTGCTAAACTATGTCAGAAGCATAGTTTCTGTAGAAGTATGCTGTTGAGTACAAAACATAGAGCAGCGTGACGCTAAGCATTTTGAACTAGTAAGAGTACTATAAAAGTGATCACCTTTCATTACTGTGAAATAACCATTATGCTTTTATTATTTATTCATTATCAGCCATTTCGCGAAAGCAACGGATACTCCCAAATTTTTTAAATGACAAATATCACGTGAATATTTTTTTGAGAAAGTGAAAAAAATTTATTCCGTCAAATTTAATACGCATACATTTTTTTAACGATACTAAATATAAAATAACAGATAAAAACTACAAAACTTTAACTTTTCTAATAAATAATTGTCAACGATAAAGTCATAAACAAATGATAAAAAAATGGTTGATTAAAAAGCAATAACGAAATTAGATCACTTGTGCAAACTACGTTTGGTCTATTTTTTTTTTTACTTACATCCAGAAAACGTGTTTTGAAATTGCTGATAGAGTAGCAAATAGCACATGAAGTTGAAAAAGAAAGAAATAGTGAAACATCGGACGAGCATTGGAAATAATTACAACGTTATTCAACATTTTTACTCGTAACATTAAATGCTCGATGTGAAAATTGAGAATAGAAAAGTTTTATTTTCTTTTTTGTTTCTGGCTTGGCGTGTACCTTAGTAAGCAAGGAGTAATCTGCCCCTTGTAACTGCAGGACATAGGACGCAAGTGGACCATTGGGAAACGGGCCTGGTTCCCAAGACACAGACACCCGACAGCTATCGACTGCAGCCGCCCTTACAATTACCGGTGCTGATGTTGGTCGACCCGCTGCTAATGTCAAAATAACAACACTCGGTGCTGACACTATTGGCTCGGGATTGTGTTGCGTTGATTTTAACAATATTGCCACGCGAAACTGCAAACAAATTTTCCGGTCACAAGTTTAACGGACAATTCATTAAGCCTAAAAATCTGTGATCGAGAAGCATTTCGTTTGAATTTAAAAAAAAAAAACGTATTAACCTTTTGAGGTATACATTTTTCCTTGCGTTCGATTTACTTTCAAGTTTGCAGGCATAGGTTTTTGGGGTCGCTGATTACGAATCTGAACTAAAAATTCCAAAATAAGCGAAACTTTTTCATCAATACTATTGCTAGTTTGTATTTAGAACAGAAACGATTGAAGGTCAATTTTTTTTTACAAAAACCACCCAATGGAAAATTGCGAAAAAATTTTAAACAATGCTTTGGAGTGTATCAAGGTTGTGAAAAAATTTCCATCACGATTTTCATAGTAAAAAATGCATTTTTTCATAAAAAAATACAAATTTGGACTTCTTGTTTAATCATAGTATTTATACAATTAACGAATAATGAACGTACACATTTTTTTTTTACATTTATGAGTGTTTTAAGGACCATGTACAAACGAAAAATGTGGCATTCGTTGCGTCGAAAGTAATTAAATAATAAGAAAAACTGCAAAGAAAAAGGTGGGAAAACATATGTCCGACCATAACTCTACGGGTTAATTGAACATTTTCATACGATTGAAATTTTGAATTGGACAGTAGTTCTTACTCGATATTTTGTGTATGGCTGCAAATTTTCGACCAGAATTTGGTCATCCTTGCCCCATGATTGATTACGACAATATTGCCAGGTTTCGGCGAGTTCCTCGTATCTCCATTGCACCAGGTACGATACACCACCGGCGTGTCTTTTCTCGATATCGATTCCCGTCCATTCCAGACGAAGAGACGTCGCCGTTAAGGAATCGGCAACCAGAGCCGGGGCCGGTGGTACACCGATTTCGGCTATTTTTTACGAGAAGAAGAAGAAACTTCAATTTAATAAAAAAAACAACACATTTTTCCTGATTTTCGTGTTCGTAGTTCACTACACACACACGTTGTTGTTGTTGTTGTCACTATACACGGTTTTTGAAAATTGGTTTTTTTTTATCTTCATTTTGAAAAATATCAAACACTTTCCTCAAATAAATGAGAATTGTTCGAAATATTATTAGTAAACACATTTTCAGCACCTCACCGTTTCTTACCATTTTCAAATTAATTTATAGGCCTAGTAGCATATAAAAGAACTAAATACGGTGAAGAAGTATAACCACCAAAATGTAATTGCTGTAAAAAAATACGTCTATTGTGAGTTTAGAAATGGTGTAAAAAAGGTAAATTAAATTAATCTTACGATGTAACGAGTCCAGACAGCGTTTTATCGTCACCTCGCGATTTGTCCAGGAAACACTTCTTTACAAGACTAAATTGCAGTCGTACTTAACTAAATAAAGACCGTGTTGCTACAAGGCTCACGAAATTTTATAGAAGAGAAACAGAAAACTAAAGTCGAAACTTTACGTCGGCGAATTCCAAAATGAATTAATAAACGAAATAAGGCTGGAGCAGGGAACCTAGGAACGGGCTAAGGAAAGATAGTCGTTGCTTCTCTGGTTGTTTGGAAAAATTTTCATTTTTTATCGAAATAATATTTTCAAAAAACCTCCTTTCCCATCGTTATCAATTTAATTAAAAAATGGAAGAATTATGAATTTTTTCGATAAATTTATTGCGCCAGATGTTTTTATATTTAAAACAATTTAATTGTACGATCAGTAGATGCATAATTAATCGTGATTTTGATCATGATACGTTGCAAATCATTTATCAAGATTAGATATTTTCTGAAGTCGTAATAACAATCGATTCGCGATCAATAACCATACATCGAAGCGTTTCTTTTCTTTCTCAAACGTCAATGAGATGAGGTTGACGCGTGCGAGAATGTGACGTTTTAAGGTTGATTGATCAGCGATGATAAAAACGCTGGATTCAACTATCCCGACGAAGGAAAACTCGAAGAGAATGCCGGAGATTGATACAAAGCCATTCGAGGATAAATCCAGAGACTATCGATTGATTTTGGAGGAATTAAAATCGGCGTTTTTCGAGAGATGGAAAACTCGTAAGGTGCAGGATAGTGTAAAATTGTCTGATTTCGAGGTATTTCGTACACTGGGTACGGGCGCATTTGGTCGTGTGGTGCTCGTTAAATATCGACGAAATTCATTGTATTACGCGATGAAAATCTTGGATAAAGAAAAATTGGTAAAAACTAAACAAATCGATCATACGGCGAACGAAAAAAAAATTTTACAAAGTATCAAATTTCCTTTCGTCGTGTCGCTGGATTTTTTCGTCAAAGACAATAGTTATCTATACTTGATAATGCAATTTGTGAATGGCGGTGAAATGTTTACCCATTTGCGACGTATGGGACGCTTTGACGAAGAATTATCCAAATTTTATGCCGCCCAAGTTGTGCTAGGACTCGAATATTTACATACTTGCGATCTCGTTTATCGCGATCTCAAACCTGAAAATATACTAATTGACGATCGCGGCTATTTGAAAATAACTGATTTAGGCTTTTGCAAAATGATCGAAAATCGCACGTGGACACTGTGCGGTACACCCGAATATCTTGCACCCGAACTGATATTGTCAAAGGGTTATGGTAAATCGGTAGATTGGTGGAGTTTTGGTGTTCTCATATACGAAATGAACGCTGGTTATCCGCCATTTTATTCCCAAGAACCAATGAAGATATACGAGAAAATAGTAGCCGGAAAATACAAATTTGCCAATCATTTTGGAGAGGATCTTCGAGACATACTGAAAAATATGTTACAAACCGATCTTACAAGGCGTTATGGCAATTTGAAAAATGGCACGATGGATATAAAACGTCACAAATGGTTCTTCAATATCGATTTTATGAATATTTATTATCGTCGCATCGTACCATCCTTCGTACCAAAGTGCAACGATCCCGGGGACACAAGCAATTTCGATCATTACGATGAAGAAGATCGTAAGGTCGAATCTCAAGATCGGTTTGCCAAAGAATTTGCCGATTTTTAATTCATTATTCCCCCTCTATTTCGCAAGAAAATGTAAACACATATAACCACGAAAAATGTTACTTCAACTTGAAAATTGAAGAAATCCGAACAATTGACGAAACAAGCTGAAACATTTAACAAGTCAAAATCTCCTTGAAGAAAAAATACAGGGATGGCGGAATGATGTCGTTCAAGTCGTCAGATTTAGTGCAGATAAGAGTTCTAATCACAATTGTCCTCAAAGAAAATACATAATTATCTGTTAAGTACCTTTGAGCTGTTGAAAGTATCGATTGAGAGCGTCGTGACATCCAAGAACACAGTACAATTCTTTGGGTGGTAAAAGTTCTTGGGTACCATTCTGTAAAACATGTGTATAAACGTTGTCGTCAACAATTTGAAAAAAAAAATAATTTCTACATAGTTATTGAACTACTCTCTCTTGAAAACTTGGAAAAATGAGAGTAAATGATTCGAACTAAATAAAATATACAATTA
>JABSMR010011412.1:0-11340 GCA_018902295.1 Dusona sp. PSUC_FEM 10030013 | reverse complement strand
TTTTTGCTAGTTACTCTCAAAAGTTTGGCAAAATTTTTTATTGTTCTTCACAATTAAATTCATCAATTACAATAAAAATGACGTGCATTTTAATAAATGAGTAAAATTACGAGCGTGAGGACGTTTTCGTAAAAATTACGATGTGAAGTTGACAACTAATTGTATGATAAAAATTAATTCGTCTCATCAACGCCATGTTTCCGATGAATGTACAATTTTCATAATGAACAAACGATCTCTTTTAAAAGTTGAATAAGTCGACGAAAAATTGACATTAAATTGTAATGGGTTCGCTACAGCGATTAGCCCATTTCTCCTTAACAAGGAAAGAACGAGATAGAATGATCTTACATCTCATATCCCTCGATTAATTACTTATACGGCGCGATTACACTCTCGGCCAATATTTGGCATTTATAAGGTCAAAATGGACAAGTACGAAACTATAGAAGTTGTCGGCGAGGGCAGTTACGGGATCGTTATGAAGTGTCGTCATCGTGAAAGTGGACAAACGGTGGCGATTAAAAAATTTTTAGAGACCGAAGAAGATGTTCATGTTAGAAAAATGGCGTTTCGGGAAATTAGGATGTTGAAGGTTAGACGATTTTCCTTTCGTTTTAAATAAGCCACATATATTGATATGAAATTTTAATAAAGCCACTCGATAAAAGAATTAATTAGTGTTCATTAATTTTCACTATTTGTCAGATTGACATTGGATTTTTTGAAATATAGAAATTATTCTTGTTTTATATTCGGCAGAAACTTCGTCACGACAATCTCGTAAATTTGATCGAAGTGTTTCGGCGACGAAAACGTTTTTATTTAGTTTTCGAATATCTCGATCACACGGTGCTCGATGAACTTGAAGAAAAGGCCGGTGGCCTCGGTCTACAAATATCACGAAGACACATTTTTCAAGTACTTCGTGGACTGAGCTTCTGTCACGCTAATCACGTGAGTTTTTATCTTCTTTTTTATTTTTTTTTTTATTTTATATACGAAACTTCTTTCGTAGCAACAAGATGAGAAAACTCTTGATCAAGAATCATGAGCACTCGTGCTCGTTAAACGAATGGCAATGAATAGGCCGCTTGTGTGAACGAACCAAGTGAAAAAGGCAAAAAGAAAACAGTGTTCGCATAGTTGTCTCGGGCATGGGAACATGTGTTCCTCGTTTTCAGGACATTTCTCATGCCTCAATAAACTTCGACCAAACAGAATACTCAATTTTTAATGAGCGATCCAATATTTTTTATCAACAAAAGCATAAAAGGAAAAGAAAAAATTATAGTCAAGTTTTCGGAATAAAAAGCAGCAAAAAACGTGGTTCTTTTTAATTTTTTTCCAATAATCACTGGAAAAAATTCGGGATTTTTGTTGGGATTAATTAATGTCGGTTGCCCAGACGAAGTTATTAACAAACTGTTCTGAAAAATTGGTTTAATGAATAATTAGACAATTTTGCTTTAAGTTTCTTATCAAATGAATATTTTGAATAGAGAAATTGATCGACAAAGATTCTCGATTTATTTTTTGAAAACAAAAAAAAATTGTAAAAATATCGATTTCTAAAACTAGAGAAAATGATTTTTTTCGACAGATCATGCATCGTGATGTAAAACCGGAAAACGTGCTTGTCTCGCCTAATGGTATTATAAAATTGTGCGATTTTGGGTTCGCTCGTTTCGTTTCTGGTCCAAACGAGTCTTGCACCGATTACGTGGCGACGAGATGGTACAGAGCTCCCGAATTATTGGTCGGTGATCGTCGATACGGTAGACCAGTCGATGTATGGGCAGTGGGATGTCTTTACGCCGAGATGGTCACCGGTGAGCCGCTCTTTCCTGGAGAGAGCGACCTCGATCAACTTTATCAAATCACCCGATTACTCGGTACGGTTTTATGCTCCTAGAATGTTTATATAAATAAGGATTAATTGTTGTGCTAATCTCTGGGCCATTGGACACGTTTAAAGTTGTACTTTATCAGCATTTTTATTAAAAATACTTTACAGAATATCCCTAAGTAGTTAACGACTTATTAAAATATAAAACTGTACAAGAGGAGGATCGAAATATTTGATCGAGTGCGTTTAATGTTTATGGATTTCAGGAAGTCTTTGTAGCAGGCATCGAACAATGATATCACGGGGCAATAACAAACGGATATCAAAACGTTCGAGTACGGACGAATTTGCTACGTCCAGCCCCACGACACTTTCACGTTCTTTAAGATCTCTTTTTCCCACATGGCCATTCGCATCGATCGATTTTCTGGCTCAGTGTTTACGAATGGATCCAGAGACGCGTCCAAGCTGTGTCAATTTACTTCAGCATCCTTTGTTCTGTCAGGACTCTTTCGCCGAACGTTTCCTGCAAGAATTGCAACAGAATATAACTAAGGAAGCGTGTCACAATCGGATCTTCTTGAAAAGAGCGGAAAGCAGACGGTTTCAAAGCTTCGCTAACGCGGTGGACGAATCTACAAAATTTTACGGAAGTGCAGGAAGGTGAGAAGGCTTTTACTTCGATCGAGTAACGAGGAAACTTTTTTATTCGACTTTACCAATGATGTTCATTCATCGATAAACCAAATTTTGAACTTGAGGTCAAAGTAATATTATTTTGACGAAATAGCACGATCGACCAAGAATCGTTCCAATTAAATTCATTACAAATTCCTTTTCGCACATACATCTTTTGCATAATTTTGCCAAAACCAGATTTGTGGCATTGTATACTTCAAGGACTACGATAATCGAATAGTATTCAACTTCGACTCTCGAACTTTACTGTAAATTTTTTGATACACTTTTCCGACATTCGGAGCTTGACGATTTTTGATTTACACAAAGATCATTTAATTCAATTTTTACGGTCTGAAAACTTGATGGATAAGAAAATGCGATTTCCTCGTTTTTTAGATGGCGAATGCATCTCATTAAAGAGTCAGCAAATCTGAAGAACAATCAAATGACGAAAAATATTGCAAATGGAAGTATCGAGAGTATTCAGGAAGCTGCGAATACCGACCGAATGTCGAGCTCAATGATATCAACAATTTCGATAAATCGTGAACCTTTCAGCATTGGCTCGATATCGGTTATGCCGAA
This sequence comes from Dusona sp. PSUC_FEM 10030013, assembly GCA_018902295.1. Classification (NCBI taxonomy): domain Eukaryota; kingdom Metazoa; phylum Arthropoda; class Insecta; order Hymenoptera; family Ichneumonidae; genus Dusona; species Dusona sp. PSUC_FEM 10030013. The sequence continues at coordinate 8,225 of JABSMR010011412.1, read as the reverse complement.
CACAACTTACATAAGACCTCTCGATAAAAACAGGGGATTAGGGATATCGTCGTCGATGAATAATAAGACTGATTGTTCTTTGCCGGCTCTTACATTCAGAGACAAAGGAATGAAGAGAGCGCTCAAAGATCGGGGCATGCCGAGTTGATGAACATTCGTTCGTTTTATCTGTTATTCGCAGGAGATAGTGGCGTATCGTGGCGATCGTGGCGTATTTATATTGTATCGTAGAAGAATTGTAAGAAAACGAATAAAAGTTGTATGATTGGAAAAAATGGTTGTGAAGTTTCCTCGTTCTAAACGTTTGTAGGAAATCGAAATTTCGATATACATATAAGTTCAGTGCCCAATGGCCAGCCTTTTGGATTCGGCATTTTATGAACAAATTTTATAAAATCGTTTCCAAAACTTTTCGACTATTCTGAATGCGAATTAATACGAAAAAAAAATTCTTTTCTTATCAGAAAATAAAATAAACAAGTTGGAAATTGTGGTAGTCGATTTTCATGTATAACTCGAAGTCACGTGTCCCGGGTACCGGTATATCCGGAAACAGACTCCGGACAAACGAATTATAAAAAAGTGGTTCCGGTTGGATGATGTAATGCAGAAAAAACTAGATTCCAAGAAAATACCCTGGCATTGAGATCGGTATCGTTATAGGATGAAGGCGAAAGCTTGCAGTGAAAGTCAGACCGTTCCGTTGTACAAATTGCGTACAGCAAACACGTTCGTTCGTTTCGTTTAGTTTTTTTTTGGAAAAATAGTCTTTTTGACTACTACGAACCACACAATTCCATCTATAATTGTAAGATAGAACGAGTCGAGTTCTCAACATAGGTGTCAACGTGTTTCGGCTTAATCGATGGTTTTCTGCGACTAGTTTTGCCATCGCCTCGATATCGACATCGTTTAGTTCTTTGCTGAAGTTTTTTACGGAGAAGCCGACACATCGTGCATCTAGGTTGTGGTAGCGCGCGTTGGTACTCTTCGTCATCCTCCAAAATGCCGATGCAACGATGATCACGACTATAAGAAAGCAGACGCCGTTTCAGCGGTGATAAGGATTATAAATCGAAAGCTAAAGAAATATGAATGGAATTAAATGAAAAAATGACCTTTCTTCCTCAATACCCGTTCCCCTACAGATTGAACGGTTTTTCAAACTTCTCAGGTAATCATATATGTCCGTCATACATGTTACGGGGTCAGTTAGCGGTATAACCGTATCTGTAATCGTTCGAATCTTTTGGAACAACAAAAATATTAAAAAACTATGATCTTTGAGATTAAACGCAAATTTCATTAGATATTGTAATTAGTATCAGATATTTACTTGGACGGAAAGATCTTGAGCAACTTCCAATTGAACGCGCGGATGAAAATTGAATGGATCCAGAAGCGTGAATGTTATTCCGGATGATTTTCCAGTCCATGCCCATGATTCTGGAAGTGGTGCCGTTTCCAACTCTTCTTTCAGGAGTTTCACTGTGAATACACCCTTTCCTACATTATTAAGTAGAACTTCTTCCACGGTTTGGACGGAGGAACATTGCGACGTTACCGTCATCTCATTGCTAACGTCCTCATTGCCTCCCTCCAATAATAATGGATTCTCAACCGCCTTGTTCTCTCCTCCATTCTTTTTTTGGTCAGTCTTGTCAGCGGAGCTACCGTCGTTCTGAAACATCATAATCGGAGATTATAATTTTTTAATGAAACATGTCTCGTCATTTTTATTCCAAAGCCCTCACCCCTTTTCATTCCCACAATTTTTTTTACAGGTTTTTCTATACAACATATATACCTATTACAGGATTTTTCGATTTTGACATTATTTCGATTGTTACAGCCATTTGATTTAAAAATTTTTGCCCTACTTATAGAAACTTTGGGCAGTTTTTAAACATTCTAGGGCTCAATTATTCCATATGCAGAAAAACATGTTAAAAATTCATCCAAACTCATGTACATTGATTTAAAGCATTTAACATGAATATTGAAATACTAAAATTCTGATTGATTGAAACTTTTACTTAGAATAGAGCTAAGATCACAAACTAGAAGTAAACAAATTAATTTATTATTATTCATCAAAAATAATGGATGAAAAAACTTTTTTCCACTTTTTGACTACAAAGTTCTTCAGGCTGGAACACTTTCTATGTGCGATCAGTACCCGTTTAAGGCCAATGTCAACAATTCCTTTACATTCTTGCAAAAAATTGAAATAAAATGAAAAATTACTCCCTAATAAAATAATAAAAAAATATTCTTTATTAATAGTATCAATTCATGAAAAAAAAAATCTCTTCCACACCCAAAATGTTTTCACAAGTTAAAGAGGATTAGAAAAATTGAAAACTCACCTCGCAATCGCTTGACACGAGCTGTTCCAATGTTGGCACAGCGTCATTTACTAAATGGCAACGATCACGTGGTGACTCGTAAACCGTGCCATCTATTAAGGTGATTTTCTCAGACCTTTTGACGTATTTTGCTTCAAAATGAAGCTGACAAACAGCCTGTTTTTTTTCTAATTCACAGCCAAGTATCTTTTGCCATTCGTCGCGTCTTTCATCGCTCTGTTGGTACCAAAAATCGTATATGTACTAATTTATATAAAATGAAAAAGGCTGTCGTCTAATAGTTATTTGTAAAACAATTGTCTTACCTTTGGAACAGAAAAAAGTGAAATCTGGCGTAATCCTAAATTTATTCTTCTAGTTCTGTCGCTGTTAGTGCCAGTTTTGCACCCAGGTACCGCACAACTTTTACCCATTCCGTGCGTAGTTCATTCCAAACACAATTTACCTTTTTATTCAAAAAGTCATGTCAATATCTACGTATTTCCGTCCGCTTAAAAATACTGGCACCTTAATAAAAATAAAAAAAAACAAAAAAATAGAAAACACTATTCCATTACCTTTTGTAACATAGAGGCTACGGTGGGTTAAGAGTACCCTGGCGTCTTTAAAATCTTGCCATGTTTAAAGTAATAAATATTAAGGTTTAAAAAACTGCTTGTATCATTTTCAAGTATTTCTTAATAATACAGAACAGTTTGTATATCGAAAAAAATATGTTAACATATTTAGAAAAATGATGAATTTTCAAAAGATCGGATTTTTAAATTTCGGCTCAAATTTTATCTCGGGTATTCGAGACTCCAAGTATACTTTAAGGGTTAAATTCAAATAATTAAATAATCTGTCGAAAACACATAATTCAAACCGCGATACGAGAATAGAGGATACGAATTCTTTTTGATTGTTTTTATTTGTTGTTTACAGGGTATTTATTATCATTATATTTATTTGTAGAAAAGGGTTTATCAGGGCGACACGAATGGAGAAATTCCACATTTGTTATTGCTGACATTTCCTTTTTTACCGTCTCTCTTATGGAAATAGGATTCCTTACCTGTTGTTTCCTCCTTTGGGCGCAAAGTCTCCGTGGTTTACGTGCCGCTTATACCACCAGCATCTAGCAGATGTTCAGCAACACGTTGTGGCCGTTGTGATCGCCCGCTCGGGGGACTTCGAATCCGCCATAACCTCAATTACATCATTCCCGCGCGCGAAACTCTCCTCTGTTCGCTAACGTTAACTCTTTCATTGTCTTTATTCGAATGATTGCTCACATGGAATATTTAATTTTAGTAGTGAAAAATTTATAAAATTCAATATTTCGTGAGAAATACTCGTTCGAAATGGCGATGTTGGCAGAGCCTCGGAGAAAACAAAGGTGGACTCTGAATCCACGAGGAAAACAATGGAGTGATGGTAAATATTCGGTTATTTTGTCTTTTTTTTTTATCTTCAAAAAATTAATTGATGTTTTTATTTATACTGTTTCGTTTTTGTTTTTTCATTAACCAAAGACTCCAATAAATTTGGTCAAAAAATGTTGGAGAAAATGGGATGGACCAGTGGCAAAGGTCTTGGACGAAATTTGGATGGTATGACCGATCACATTAGAGCTCGGTTTAAAAACGATCAGGGTGGTAAGTAGAATACCAACGTTGCAACTTTCTGTACTGTTATTTAAGTGCTTGAAAAATGTGCCCAAAATAAATGTAGAAAACTTTCACGGAATTGGGGTTGATTATCCAAGTTGAAAAATATATTTTTTTTTATTGTACATACTACTGCAACGGTTGGATATACAGTAAAAATACATAGGAGTAATCTTGTAGAGCATAAAATTTTCTATGAAAAAGTTCTAGATAGCATTTTTCTATCTTCAGTGATTTAGTCCTGAAAGCAAATCAAAATAGTACCTTAAAAAAACTTGAAAAGGAAGTATTTTTTATATACCATTCTCAGGAGTAAACTATCAAAGATAGAAAAGTGCTGTCACGAGCTTCTTTGTAGGAAATTGTATGCTCTACAAGATTGGTCCTATTGCCTTTTGCTTTATTTCCAGCCAATCATGAGAACGTACGATAAAAGAACGTGTCAATTTGAATAATTATACCGGAACATGAGATAAGCCGTAACGATTTAAGACGTCACTGCAAGCTAACGTAATATCTCATTTAGAAGGTTTCACAAGCATAGAGAAATATAAAAAATTCGTAATTCTACTTAAAAATATGCTACGATAGATTTAATGATTAAATTTAAAAAATTAAAAAGCAAAACTGCTTATTTAATTTTTATAGGAGTTGGTTTTTCAAACGAGGATAGGGACAAACAATGGACACAACATCAGGAAGGATTTAACGAATTGCTTCAAAAGTTGCAAGGTAGCGAAAGAGCCGAGGCAATTCCTAAAGAGAATGAGTTGAGTGGAAAGTCACTCGAGCTTAAGTCTCAGCAAAGTCGAGCCAGAGTCCAGTGAGTCGCTATTCTTTCCTTTTTATTTACGGAGTTTTACATTTGCCAAAAGTTTATCTGAGCTTTTGCAAACTGTTGTTGACCGTACAATCGATTTTTTCAACGATCAAAAGTAAAATGCCGAATCATCAAAGATTTGCGTTTATTTCAGTTACAAAAAATTCACACGCGGAAAAGACGTTAACAAATACAGTACGAAAGACTTGGCGAACATATTCGGCAAGAAAGATTTGTCCGAAAAGTCGGAAGTTCCAGTTACGGTGAAACAAGAAATTAAAACCGAAAGCGGAGATACGGCTTCGGATCCTGTAGGAACGAACGATTCCTCTTATGGTGTGTTAACGATAAGAGGTGGATGTATAGCGGATTATTTTAAGACCAAAATGGCGGTGCTCGGTCGTAAAACTACGAGCGTCGAAACGTCCGACGTTAAAAATGAGCCGGAGAGCGAAGATGAGAGGTACGTGGGTTTTGGTTTCGCGGGATCGGCTGTAAAGACCGAACACCCGACGATAAAAACCGAAACATACACGTTCGAGAACGAAGCTCTAAAAACCGACAGTCCTAGGGAAATAAGCGTAACTCCGGGCAAACGTAAAAGCGATTACGTTTTCGAAAATCCGGCTCTCGAGCTGGGTGATAGTCCGAGGGAAATGGAGCGGACACCGAAACGTCGAAAAAGTGAATTTGTTTACGAAAACAGTGGGTTGGATCTCGGCTCCACAAATGCTGATGAAAGAACACCAAATTGTATAAAAAATCTGGAAACGTTTGAAGAATCAACAAAAACCGAAGAATTTTCTATGAATACGGAATCTGTTGAATCGGGAAATAAGAAAAAACGTAGAAAAAAGTCGAAAGAAATGAGCGTCGTGAACGAAGGATTTGTTAACGAGGCGTTGAATCTCGAGACTCGGGATAACGGCGACGACATCGCGACGATTAGTCAATTTGAAATTCCACGACCGCACGTTGGTCTTGCAAACGATGCGCTCGACTTGACGGACGAATCGGGCGGGAAAAAACGTGTTACTTTCAACGAGACGGTCGAGTACGATACAAACGTTGGGAAAGCTCGAGGTAAAAAGCGAAAGAACAAAAACGCTGCTAAACTCGATAAATTCGAGGTAGACAATGAAAAATTGAAGAAAAAGAGAAAGAAGGAAAAGTTGTCGGATTCGGTCGTGAATGAAAGTGCGTTTACGAACGCAGCGATGGACTTGGAGGTTCCCAGCCAAGAGGCAACCGACAATGCCGTCAACGAAAGAAAGATGGAAAGAGCGCGACGAAAACGACGAGTTTCTAGTTTAGAAACTATCGAGGAAGCGCCGGAGGAAGATAAAGAAGAGTCAACAACAGTTGCGACGGAAATTGTGACATTGGATGATAGTTTTGTGGATGAGGCGAGTGAACATTTTGAAGTTATAAATCTCGACACACCAAAGGACAAGAAAAAGAAGAAGAGAAAGAACAGGCGAGATGAAAAAATGATTGAAGAAGAAGAGAACGCCTCGTGCACGGTCGATGAGAACCCCAACGACGTGGAGTTCATCGAAGAAATTGAATCGACGTTAACGAGCGATGAAAAAAAGTTCAAGAAACAAAAGGAGAAAAAGGAGTTAAAGAAAGAAGAATCCATTGAAGCAGCAGTAATCGTCGACGTCGAGGATAGCGACAAGAAAAAAAAGAAGCGTAAAAAGCAATCGACTAACAATGAAGAAGCATACGTGGTTGAAATGATCGAGGAATTAAACGAAACTGTGGAAGGAACGAAAGAGGAAAAAATAAAGAAGAAAAGTAAAGGGAAATCGAAGAAATCCGTTGACAAAGAAAATGTCGAAGTTATTTCCGAAAATACCGAAAATCCTGAGTCCGAGAAAAAGCGAAACAAAAAAGAGAAGAAAAGAGTTTCCACTGAGGAGGAAGAAGTGGAGGAAAAAGTATTTTCTACCGGTGGAAATTTGCCAGAAGAGTGTTCGAACATTCAAGATAAAACCCTGGAAATCGAAGATGAAGATGCCATCGGCGAGAATCAAGTTTACAGTCCTTGGGACCATAGAGGTAAAATGAAGAAGAAAATTTTCAAAACTCTCTTCATGAGAAACCCCGTTGTACATTTCGCTGGCTCAAACATAAACGAGATCAAAGGGTACGGAGTGGATTTTAATTGAACTCGTAAGTTCGTTTTATCCTCGATGAAGCTCGTGTTTGGTACTCGAGCGTGAGCCTGTTTAGCCCGCAAGGTTCTTTAGAAGCTTTCGACTTGAGAAACGCTTTGGGATAGTTCGTTGTTTGATATTATTTTCGATTCTTTTTAGTTAATTACCTTATCCGAAAAGTACAAAATCTATAAAAGCACTTCGTCCATGAGAATCCCTCGTGGGCAAAAAAACTCATCTTCCTACAATGCAAAATGGTAACAATTTTATCATAAATCGATTACAAAATGCGTAGACACAAATTGAATTATCTAGCATCGTTTTTTTTTTTTTTTTTTTAAATAATCAAGAATTTAGATCGAAGTGATTGAGTTTTTTTTTAAATCAATTGAACTCGAAAGATCCTAGAGTCTCCGTTTAGAACTTCAGACTTGACTTTCTGGGATCGAGCCTGTCGAGTTTGAAGTTGGAAAGAAAATTTGTAAAATTTTGAGAGATAAAGTACAAAATAACAGGGCTGCACAGTAAATAGTTTCAGTTATGCGCTATTTCCATTTATTTTTCAGTTCAGGGTTTGAGAAATAGAGTTCTATATACAGAACTCAATCGTACACTCGAAACATTATATTATATTGCGTAATAACCAAAAATGTATTTATTGAGGTGATTAAAAAAATTTTTTGCGATTACACGTGGCTCTGAGAATTTTTTTAAGTACGTTCTAAAAAAAATCCTTCCAACCCTCTGTTAACAACGATAGTGCTAAATTCCGAAACTTGTATTATAAAAATAAAATTCATACATTTAGATTTTTCCTGTTTTTTATGTTTTACGTTTTATAAATAAATAAAAAATAATTCTTAATAAAGCAGTGCATGATTACACCAACTTTGATATCGCGGATGCACTTAAAATAATGACCAATGTTGTATTTACATTTTCAAATTACTTCGATTTTTATTAATTTTTAGAATACCAAAATCGTCAACGTTTTTTATTTCCACGTTGACCTTTCCATCGTTTGTTTCATAATCAATGAAGCTGTGTGAGTCAAGCAAAGGAAAAATATTTACCTGCAAAAATGATAAACATTGAAACTTGAAATGAAACGAACGGTTGATAAACTGTTTAGATGAGTAAAATTGGTTTTTATTTACATTTGTTTAATAACGAAAATCCTTCACAAAGCCACATGGCGAGTCTCGGAATCTTGTGATATTTGATA
>JABSMR010011401.1:0-11341 GCA_018902295.1 Dusona sp. PSUC_FEM 10030013 | reverse complement strand
AGAAAAAAAATATTTCGTTTTCTTTATTCATTTAAAAGTTTATTTTATTATAATATATAACATAATACCCATATAATGTCACATATATAATTGTTTATTTCGATTATTATTTAAAAGATACATAAAAGAGACTATAATTTTGATATAAAAAAGTAACATGCATAAAAAAGAGACTGTTATTTATAGAAAGGACATGCAAGCGCATAAAAGATCATTATTCTTTATAAAAGAGAAACGTGCAGATAATGAAATATTTTTTTTACAAAGACAAGTTTTTTTTTTTTAATGTGATTTTTTCTGAAACAAAATGAGTTTTTTTTAACACCAAAAAGTATATTTGTTCTCTGAACAAGGCAAAGAGTTTTTTTCTTTAATTCAGTCATCAACATTTTATTACAATGATTTTTTTTTTTGAAACAAGGGTACAAATTAATGAATAAAAAAACATTATTTTTCGCATATACCAAAAAAACTGTGTTGTATTGGAATTTATTTAACCCCATTACATAAGGAAATCAGCAAAAAATATTAAATAAATAAGAAAAAGGAAAAGAAGGAATAAGAAACAAGTACGCCGAAAATATAGTAAATTTAGGGAATGATTTTGTTTTCGACTTGTTCTGAATGAGGATGAGGCTCATGGAGAGTACGAAAAGCACGTGGCAATGTAGCGCCTGCGTGTTACGTGAATCAGAACAAAATAGAAATTTCTTCCACGTACGGAAACGGGGCGCCGCTCTCAGCGTGTTTATGCGCACCACTAGAACACGCAGTCGTTCGCCCGACGAGCCGGTGCGCGTTACTCAGAGTCGAGGTCGATTATGCTCCTCTGACAAAGAGTAACCTTGTATATCATCATATTTTCGTAAGTTTCTCTCAAAAAATACATACAATTTTAATAATAATTACAATAATGATAAGAATTATATGTACATTGAAGACTCACCTTGATGCACCGCACATATAGACTGTCCAGTAACCGTAGGAAAAATAAATTCTATCGATAAATCTCGATAAAACTATGCACTATTCACACTCGAACTATTTTCGCCTCAGGTAATCCTCAATAATAACACGATTACATCCATTTTCTGAAAAAATATTTCACATTTCTAAACAACAAAGAGAAGACAACAGAAAGAAAAGAGAAAAAGAAAAAACTTATTAATATTTATCAGTATCGGATTTGATCGCGATGTGTCCGAATTACATTCCAAGTGTAATTTTTTTTAACTTGGATTCTTATCGTCTCTCGAGCACTCTTCAAGTTCTTTGCTTAGTTTACGAATTGAATAAAAAGAATAAAAGAAAGGACCAAAAGAATTAATCGTAGTAATGGTAATAACGTTGATGTCACGATATCCACTGATGAGTAATAGTGTTAGAGCTATCCCATTGGATATATAATTCCCTATCGTGTATATCTTATCGTGACACATACATTGTAGCCCAATTCCGGTCAGGATGAAGCGGCTTGTCAATCGAAATTTGTCGGGTACAACTCCACACGAAAATACGCGAAGCAGCACCAAATACTTTCACGTGTCATTTTTTCAACAATATTTATTTTCTCGTTTATCTTCTTATTCTTTGTCTCTCACTTTTTTGCAGACCTCTTTAATGTCAAGCTTAAATACAAAGTTGTACGACCAAAAATGTGGACAAGAAATTACTCTTCCTGTTACACGAGATCTCGTTCATCCAACCGTTGGCCAAAGGCTATCACTGTTGTGTATTTCAGCGCCACATTTTTAATTCATCGTTGTTCTTACTTCGAAACACTGTCACAACAGCAGACGCGTATATATGTGTATATACGTATATATTTATATATCCGCACAGATAGATATGTATAAATATATTTATAACAACTACCGTCTCGCTCTTTTAACTAAATCCGAACCGTCGGTAGTTCATTCGATTCTCAATTTCACCTTAGACAGACACAAATGGAAAAAGACTCAATTGTTTTCACATCCGTTTATTTTTTATTTGCCTATATCCAGTCTTTTGCCTTTCCTTCTGTTCCTCTTTTTACATTTCATTAAAACAATTCAGACAACGCTAATATACTGCATCGCCGTAATGGAAAAATGCCTCCACTGCACCCTGAGACTTCAATTAAAACTTGCGCCAGTCCCAACATTAGTACCGACGAAATTTTAATTCCTTTACACCAGTAAATCTTATAGAACTGAGATTGAACGTCTGCGTAATAAGATGAGGACGATTAATATGTCTTCGTTGTAATTATTTGACTGTTTTTCTTTTAGGTTGGGTTGTGTGAAGAAAACACACGCGGCGAAACGCGGGAGCGATACACAGAAAAACATTGAACTGCTCGGTACGACGGCAGACGAGCTAGTGCGGCTGTGCTCACTACCCCTACCGTTCGGTCCCCGCGAAGTCTCTCTCGCGGATCAGGCGGTGTGCGCCGTCCAGAGGGGCGGAAGTGCTGCGTCGCAGGGTGATGGGGAAACCAGCCAAAAGTGGGGTGTGAGCCGAAGCGGCGCTGGAGTAGGCAGAGAGAGAGAGAGAGAGAGAGGAAGGATAGAGTGAGACGAACGATCATAGACATACATGGACTCATATATAAATATATATAGAAGCACAGTGTGGATTTTTGTTGGGGGAAGCAGGCATCGTCGTGATGTGGAGATAGCTGCGTGGAGGGGACGTTAGTGCCAGGAAGGAGGTGGGACAACCCCCGTATACGTGCTTTTCGTTAATCTCTTTCCCCTTCTTCGAAATCTTTATCTTACCTCCTTTGCAGTCCTCTCTTTCGCCCTCCCTCTCTGTCTCCATCCGCGATTGGGGTACACAACAAGTATTCCGTTAATTGAACGACTCGTGCGTGGGTGGGAGCAGCTTGGGAGGAGATTCGCACAGTTGTCCTGCAAATTTTTCCCTCTACCGTGTCTTTCAGAAGCGAGAGTATGAGTGCAGGCGGGAAAGAGGTAGAAAGGGAACATACAAAAACGTAAAAGTGGGAATTAGTGGAGGTAATTACTCATTTTTATTATATGCTCTACCTCGGAATTATTTTCTCTGTCTTTCTCTCTTTCCTCCTTGCTACATACATCTCACTTTAGCCTGTAATCGACGGGAAAGCATCGAATTCAATTCTGAAAGAGTTCCTCAGAGCTTATTACTCCTGACATATTCATTTTTTCCCGTTGTTATACCCCAATAAAAAGGGCACTTCCCAACCGTTTCCATTTCAAGTGGGTTCTTAATCTACTGTCGCAATCGTTGCGAATTACCGCGGCAAAAATAATTGTGTATTGAATTGACTCATTGATTTATCACAATTTAAGAAAAAGTATAGACTTTCAGTTACTAATAACGAACGATGATTTTATTGCTTTTATGAGTCTTTAACCCTCATGTACACACCCACTTTTACCTCGTTGTTATATACCTAGGGTACCCGGGTGTCCACTACTAGTTATTCTTAATTTCTCAGTTTTTACATGAACGGAATCGTTCGGAATCAATTTATTCATTAAATAAACATCAATAGAAACGATCTAAGCCATTTCCAAGTTCTCTGGACCGCTTTAGCTTCCATGAAAAAAGATAGAAGTAGGGTCTCCGAGCGCTGCACAGGTAGCACGCGGTCCGTTTTGCCCCGCGCATCCGTTCAACAATTCAAATGTTGATCATACAAGTGACATGTGGAAAAGTACTTCGTACCCTCCTTACTGCGCGTCAATGGGTATCAACAGATTTCGTTCCATAATGCGATTCATTCGGTTCGACAACGTCGATAGACGCGAGACACAAGCAGAAAAAGAGACAAGGAGAAAGCTGTTCCTATACGTGACATTTGGATAATTTTCAATTCAAATTTGAGTAATACGTACAAGCCAACAGCAAATTTGACAATTCATGAGAAGCTTTATGCTTTCCCAGGCCGGACAAAGTTCTCGCAACATATACTTTCGAAGCCAGCTAAGTACGGAATTAAAACTTGGTGGATTTGCGATACCGAGAATGCATGCCCTCTGCATAGGATTATCTATTACGGAGAAACTGGAAATGTTCGTGAAAAAAATCAAGCAGAGAGAAAGGTCTAAAGGAACTTGCAGCACCATTCAAAGGAAGTGGCAGAAATATTACTTCGGATAATTATTTCACTATTTTACCTCTTGTTAAACACTTATTGTCATGGAAATTAACAATTGTTGGTACTTTGAAAAAAAATAAGCCTTACATTCCAAAACAAATGGCTCGCCATAAATCTAGAAAAGAATATACTACTCTCTTCGGTTTTCACGAACATGTTACACTCTGCTCGTACGTGCCAAATAAAAACAAAGCTGTAATTTTACTATCGACAATGCACTCTGATTCTGTTGTTAATGCTAATGAAAAAAAGCACTACATGATCACTTATTATAATAAATACAAAACTGGCGTAGCTACAATGGATCAAATGGTAACCCGATACACTACACACAGACACACTCAGAGATGGCCCCTCGCTATGTTTTTCAATATCTTAGATGTAGGCGGTCTTGCTTCATATATTATTTATGATGAGAACAACAAAATGACCCAAAAGAAAACTAATCGGCGACGTACTTTCTTGCGTCAACTGAGTGAGGAAGGCATTACCACAACTGCATTCTTAAATAACCGAATGGTGAAACAACTGCATTCTGATACATCTTCCTTCTTTCAAAACAATTAATAATCCGAGTGCACTATAGTTCAATCAGTTATCTTCGGTCTACACAGAGTGGAGTGAAAAAAATTTCGACATCTGTAGCTACGAAAACAAAAGCTTTTCAGCTCACGGAGTAATGCTTATGGATGAAATTTCAATATTCCAGTCATTTCGATGATCAAGATTATGAAAAAGAACAGTAACTGTATAGATTCTTCTGGTGGCTGAATTATTTATTTCAAACCATATTTTTCAATACTATTATATTCAATAACGCAGAAAATAATGTAATGAGACTATTTTTAAGCAAAACCTTTTAATATTGATTGTGTACATTGCCGCCTATTATCTTTTACATAAAAAAACATTACGAAGTTTTTCATAAGCTATTAGTATTACAAATACTGTCATTTTTGTACAGTGCATCAATACGATGCACTGGTAAAATTATGATGAGAAACGTTGTTTTGTTGAAAGATTATTAACCCTAGAGCTTGGTAATCATATTTTCTTGCATTTACAAAAATCGTCTATTAGCTTTGAACAACTTAATCATTCAACTCAGCTAGTGATTTCCCGTTTTTGATCAACCGTTCACGTTGTTACCGCAACGAATAACGTGATTGAAAAATTGAGTTCAAAGTTTACCAAATGAATGAAACAATTCATAAATCCAATAAAAATATTTGTCGAATCTAAGAAACGACGTAATCAAAATCTGATTGCAGCAGTGTATTTGGTGTAATGGTACACGTGTTGTCTTTTCAATGACATATTCATTTGCATTAAGTATGAGGATTCAAAATCAGGTACGTTTTTGGGAACTAAATATTTTATGAACTCAGCTGCAGATATTCTTCAATGAATAAAATCTCTCATCAGATTAACAAAAAATTATATTGTTAAACAAATAGTCACACTTTGTTTGAACCACTATCTTATTTATTTCAGTCAAGAACATTTAGATTAAATGAATGAATTATTTTTCAATTACATCAAAGTTATTGAATCAACATTATTTTTTTCTCAGTGATACTTAAATGAACACGCGCAAAGTATTTTGAACATTCCCTTTGCAGACGAAACATCGTAAATATGCCGCATGCTCATCACTGTCATCGAGAAGCAACTCGTTCTCGTAATGTGCTTGGAGCGCTTCCGAGCAGCACAAGCATGTGCAAAGATCCGCACAAGGGTAAAAGACAACGTTTGCCGGTTCAAACAAACAAATCCGGCAAACAGTTTGTCCTGCTCTATGTCGAACAGCACCGTTTTCCTCTAATACTGTAATAATAAAAAATCATAATAATAATAAAGTTTGACAATAAAAATTATGTGAATTTTAGGATATATGAGAATATGTCAAGGGTCAATTACAAAATTCTTTCTAACCCTGGAACTCATGTCCCATTATTTTTTTACATTCCAACGCATGCCCGGAATGGTTATCGAGCCCTGGGCATTTTTGATCGTTGACTTGTCTTTGTAAAAATAAAAATGTTTGCCAGCACATAAATCTCTTTGCTTCTTAATAATGAATAGAATGATGTATGAAAATTTTACTTTGGTGAAAATCAAAGTAACTAAAAACTCATTTATGGCCGACAAATTTCAATACTTTACAGAATACAATTTTTTTTTACATTCATCTGGGGGGTCAGAATTCTAAGTGGTCATAAGTTCCAAGGTTAATATATTTTGCGCTTTTACAATATTGCGTATCCTGATAAAATTCTTACCATCGCTGTGACTGTCTCCGTCTTCATTGACTGCCGGTGGAAGTTGATGTTGAGGTTGATGCTGTTGCTGCGGCTGTTCCTGTTGTTGTGGTTGGTGCTGTTGCTCGTACTGTTCTTGTTGTTGTTGTTATTACTGTTGTTGTTGCTACTGCCGTTGTTCCACCTCTTCTGCTTGTGACTCCTGCATTGGAGAATTTATGACCGCTTGTCGTGGTCGTCTACGGTAACGAGGCGGGCCTCAAACGGCTGCATTCGCCTATCTACACCTTCGAGCTACTCGTTGACGGGATACTCGAAAAAGAAAAACAATAATGATCATAAAAATCATTGCAATACATTATCATCAGACATTATTGATATATCCGTCGATGTTTCAGGTATAAAATATTTACCTCAATGCGGTTGGGGCGCAACGTTCAACCGTTGTCGGGCACTTCGATCCGGTGTTCGGGACCGACAAGATTTTAGACAATGTCCCGTTTTCTTGGTTCCGGCGGGCCGGCAACCTCGTCCTCTGCGTGCACAAAAAAAATAACGGAAGAAATATGGATATCATCATTACATGGTTTAATTCATAACCAATTGCAAGCACTAGATAATGCGAACCTTCTTGGAGATTCACATCGACGTTGATTTCCTTTCAGCTGGCGCGAGGAATACTCATCACCTGGAAATCGAAAACGCTCATCCTATGAATTCATGAATGTTCTACTAATTACAGCATGAAAGGTTTTGTATAAGATATTTTTTGTCATCGATGGAATAATTTTTGTCACCTATTGGCTTGCAGCAGTGCTTGCAAATGTATTATGTGCTGATCTTTTGGCCGTTGGATCGTCTGCCGTTGGCGATGATAAAGGATTCCAGCATTCAGGCGTGCTGCATTCAGAGATAAATTGTGGTGAATTCCAGATATATATCTCAGATTCCCAATATATATCCTGTATTTTTAATAATTTATTTATATAAAGTGTCATTGAAAAGTTAAAAAAAAAAGTATTGCAAAAATGTCGTCGAGTTATTTTTTATTTCATTTCGTTGGCAGTATACACGAATAAATTTAGTAAACAGCACTTGAAAGAGGAGTCATACGGCTTCTTGTTTTTTGTTTTTTTACTTTTTTCACATCTTTTACATTCCGTACGTGATTTGCCATATGAACGTTTATCACCTTTGTATTTGGCCGCTACACTTGGTACGCGTTTTCAAGAGGAATTTTATCAGTCGTCCCAACCAGAAATTTAAAGGAGTCAGTTTGACCTTCAATTTTTTATTTTTTTGCATATTTTCTTTTCACATCGTTATTAAGTTTTTACCGAGAAAGAATAAAATTAGAAAATATCGCATTGCACGCGATCTAGTAAGTTTGAAAAAAAATCTCAGGAGAATAAGGAGCTGCTTCCGCATCCGTTGAATATACTAGAACTTTTCAGATTTTTTTTTGGAAAATTATATTTTTGTACTATTGTTGGTTAAATTAATTGACAAATGAATTATCATACGTTGATAACTAAGGAGTTTGTGCTCAATTATTGAGACGGAAAAAATTTACTTTTCAATTTTTAATGGATCGAAATTTCTTTTAACTTTTTTCAAAAATTTTTTCTGGCTCACAAAACCGAAATGTCAAAAAAGAATTTTCATTCTTATTTTGAAAACTCGACCGTATTTCTAATTGTAAAACTAAGCGTTTTCCTCTTTTGATATTTCATGAAAAATCTTATAAATTTTCAGTTACACCAGTCTATTTATCGGTTATGACTGCAAATAGTCGATAAAAAAATTTCGAGAAAAAAATCTGAAAAATTTGTACGAAATTCAATGGGAACGAACGCAAATTTTTACTTCCTTGAAATTTTCTTTCAAACCAAAACAGTTCTCTTGCTACGCGATATTATTTAATTTCAGTTTTTTCTCTTTAAAAAAGTAATAACTATGCGAGAATAATATGCACAGAACGTTATAACCAACGAAATTGCAGTTTAAATTGCCCTTTTCACGATACTAATTGAAAAAATTAATTGGCAAAATTCGTCTGAAAACACGGTGCAACTGTAAGCTCAAATGAAAAATAAAAAAATAGTTCTGTTAAAAATGATGTAGAAAACCCGCAAAAAAGCAAATGAAGCTGAATTATTCCTTCTTCAAATGGTATTCACTACATTTGTATATGTACACTGTCGGCGAAATGGCATCAAAATTGGTTCTGAGACATTTTTACATTTTTGTCCGGAAGCTTGTTGCCAGTAGATGCCATATTGATTATAAGTAACCGGCAAGCTCTGGGTATTCGTGGAACGCACTGGAAATATATCATATATATTTCAAGTGCGTCGTATATCTTAGGGAGCAGCAAGTGGCAAGGGGGGACCCGCCCTGATAATGCATAGGATTCGCGGATCGCTACCAACGCCTAAAAATTTAATTTTTCGGTTATAAAAATGCGTATTTTTATCGCTGTGAATTACAATGAATTTGTTCCCTTCAATCATATTTGTTTCGTATGGTAAATGATACATCAATTTACTGTTAAATGACTCTTAAATTATTTATGATAAAATATTAAATAATCACTGGAAGCGCGGCCAGGGCCCAGTATCGGTACCCAATGTAGGCGCTGGAATAACTGTCATGAGATGCTTTACTAACACAAACGTATTGTACGTAAAAGCCGACCGGTGTTGCCACAGGCTTCCCTCTCCGTGGGAGTCATAGCGGCCACGAAAAACTTTTTTTGGATCGGAATTCTCTATTTTAATGTTCAAAAACGGTCCTACGAAAGTTCTTAAATTGTTGCGTATTTATTCAGCGATTTAGATTTTATGATGATTATTATTTTATAAGCGATCTTACTATTTTTTAGTGGCATTTGTGCCACGACAATTGGTTCTGATCGGGTTCATGAAGTGAATCCTCAAAAGCGCTAATGTATCAATGTTTTTTGTTTAGTTATTCAATTTCTCGCAAACGAAACGAATGAAAATTCCATAAATATTACGCTAATATCTCGATGCAATTCTCAATGTCCGATTTTTTTTAATTGAAGTATTTCTTCTTGAGTTACCAACCTCCTTAATTAATATTGATTCTTATCTAAAAATACCCTACGACCGTTTTGTAGAAAATATTACTCTCTACACAAAAGGTGTTACATTTTGTTTCATCATCCGCAATACATACGAAAGAGTTTAAAAAAGAAATGTTTTCCCCGAATGTATTTTGCCCCACATGAAAGCGCTTGATTAACTAGCTTCATTTTTGCATATGTATTGCATTATGATGTGTACCTGAACATATATCAAAATTATTTTGGTTAGTGAAGCGTTTCAAAATGAAAAAAAAAATGAAAATTCATTCATATATAGCCCGTATCACGGTATCAAAAATACCTGCCTTTGCGGATTTGAATATTATATTTAAATTATTTTTAGGTCAATATATGGCTGAGAATCAGGAAACGTTTCCTGTAAGAGTTAAAAATTACTGTAAAAAATTCTGAAAAAAGATAAAAATTTTATTGATTTCCTATAGTCCAAAAATCGGCCTTATAGGCCCTCCTCCTTTCTGGAGTCTCTAATTAAGTCATTGAATAAGAAATGGAGACATCTCGCGACCAAAATTGAATTCGATTATGATTATAACATTTTTTGCATTTATGTAAATTTGCATTTTTTCATCATCTTCATTCTTCGTACAATCTTTCAACTTCGACAATGATTTAAACATTTTTTTGCATGTCAATGAGTTATCCTACCGTTGGTTAACATTAACCATAGAAATTGAATCTCGAGGGAGTTGCACTTACCAATTGAATCGTTTTTTTATCTATCTGTTCTTATTTCAGACTTTTTAAAGTTAACTACTATTTTTTATTGTTGTGAAGGAGTTTTCGAATAAATCAGTTGTTGGAAATATTTTTTTATTTTACAAGCATTCAAAGAGTTTTCAATTCTCTCACTGTATTACGATCAGTAAAAACATGTTGAAAAATTACTCCAAATAATCATTTAAATTTATCCCAATTGATTTTCGGAGGTTATGTTCGAGAACAATTTCCATATATTACTATTTTCATGTAAGCACCTGACGTAACCACATTGACACGTTTAGCGATTCCGACTCAACAAACAAAAATCATTCGGCATGTTGGAGTGGAACTAGCAACACACAACAGTGTAAAGTAGTCAACGATCGAAAACTGTCATATATGGTCATATTGCGATATGTTCAAATGATGTACAACATTCTGTATGAGACCATCCTTTCTGGTAATATATCCCGGTGGATTTCGCGTGCTTCCGAAAATGCTCGACTTGGCGCTACGCTGTGGTTGGAACGAGTAGCAAAGGAAAAGTCCCAAATATAGACTTTTTTTTAAAGATTCGATCTTTAAAAAAAGTCCCTATTTAGGACTCAGTGTCCCAGTTTGGAACTCCGGTTCGCACCGAACGAGGTGGAAAAAGTCGCATTTGATACTCAATTTGAGTCTCACTTCTCCACTTGAGGGGAAGATACCTTTACAATGGAAAAAATCGCTGATTTGGTGGAATTTTTTTGGAAGGAAAATAATTATTCCACATTTTACGAACTTTGGCATTTATTGAAATGTACTTCGATGTACCAAAGCGTATTTTTAAAGTTGTAAAAAAATACAAATTGATGGAGATATTTCGCTGGATCTGGAGCTGGTCGACTCGGGACTTTCAAAATGGCGGCCACTCTGGTACTCGTTCTATTCATCTGAAACCAATACGATTGAAGATTTTTATTCAAAACTTTCAGAATTCGTCCCTGAACCTAAAACAATAGCAAAGAATAAAAAAATTTGAAGACGTATTGTAACGGAACGCTTTTATCAGACGCGCTTATTCGCTACGCGTAGGATCGAGCTTCCTAGAGATTTCGGAGCAGGTATGAAAGAATCGTGACA
>JABSMR010011390.1:0-11342 GCA_018902295.1 Dusona sp. PSUC_FEM 10030013 | reverse complement strand
CACGTGAATTTAAAGGCCTCTCTACTGCCTACTGCTTTTTTCGAACCTCAATAGCGTATACTCGGTAGAGCTCTACGGGGAAATATGTAATTCAGTCCCTACCTCTATTTTATCTTATTCTTCGATCTCGATCGAGTATTCCACAACTGCCGCCTACGCTACTACCCTTCCGGCTAATATAGATTCCGTGCTGCATTGGCAGATCGATCAGCTTCGCATTTCATCGCAATCCCTAGCGCAAAACGTAGAAGTAACTACATATATAGTTGGGAAGGCAGCGAAATGGATGGAAGAGCTAGAAGAACTGATGCGCCATGCTGATTAGGTACAGTTATATAGCAATATAAAGAGGTAGATTGTGGTGAATTGTAATAACTTTTGTGTTTGGCTATACGCTTCTTAGTCACCAGGGAATGAGTGATGAAAAGTAAACAATTTATTGATTGAGTGTCAGTCAACCGTCGTAATAAAATCCTTGTAGTTTCAACTAAGTAAGTTTGATTGAAATTCTAGGAAGCACACTTTTTTGTTTTTAATGAGACAACATTATTGACTCACTCTTATTTCACTTATTTTTGGCTCAATACCGTTTTTTTTTTCCAAAATATCGTAATCACCTTCATAGTAGCCGTTGTCCTAGATTTAGTCGACTGCACATTGAGTAGGAGAAAAAAAACGCACTCCTCCGTATTGCCGTACTTAAACGAAGATATCTCATATATACTGTATCATTTTATTCACATACTAATAAGAAAAGTGCTCGTGGGTAGGATAATCTGAAAGATGATTGAATTTGTGTTCATTCCGTGGAAGGAAAAGAGCGTTAAAACACGATATTCATGTTACGACCTTCTTTTTCACCTTTTATCTCTTTCTTCTGGCTTTTATATACGTCTGGAAAACATCGCGTGTACCATCCATGTCGACTTGCCTTACTGAACTTCCGCTCCTTGCCCTTATAGACTGTAAGTCGTACAGATGAATGAAATGTTGAAATGTTATTCGTTCTTAATCCAGGCGGCGCTGATCACAATGCGATATATAGCCCGTGTCGTGCATATTATACACCCTTATCTATTCATCACTGCATTTCGTGCACCCTCTCAATAAATGCTCTTTTAGGGTGACAAAATGACGTGTGTTTTTTACTTTTGCAACTGCTCTTATCCCTGGATTCTCGTATCCTTCTAACTTTCCTATGAGTAAACTCATTCATATATTTATCTCATAGCACATGTACGATACATTTCATCTAAAGCGGGATCGCTTTTTGGCTTGCAGCCAAGTATTTTTATGCTCGGCCACAATTTACTCCATTTTTTACCACTCTGAAAAGAGCTGCTTCTCCGATGTCCAGCTTCGAAATTTGGAGGCCTGACAAATTGCTAGCTTGAATTCTCTAGATTGAACAAGTTAAATTACTCAATAAAGACTCATCAAGATTAAGCTACGAAGCAGGGTGTACATCATTCCATGATTGAGCCAGTTTTTAACAGAATTTTTATATAGATCAAATTTCTGTTTTGATTTCCAGTTTGTACAATTTTTTGAATATTCCATTTATGCTATCTCTCCAAGAGAGGAATAGTAGTACCACATTTTATGATTTGTGTAGATTGAAGAATTTCGTAATATATTGTAATTAAACTATATATTGTAATTATATTCGAGCGAACACCAATTATGGATTATGTACAACTTTCAACGACGCTTATGCAACCCTCTAGCCCACTTGACATTCTTTCCTTTTTCTACTCTCCACGGGTGATCTCTTCCTCGCTTTATTCTCGAATCTCTATCAGCTGTATTATCAGAAGCCAGCCACCAGTGGTACGTTCCACTTTTTATCTTACCGCTTAGTCTTTTTCTCTGCTCTATACAGGCGACTCTGCTCCTATAAAGGCAACTCCGACTATCATTCAATACATTTTTTTAATGCTTCACATTGCTATACCTCTCTGTTCCAATTGAAATTACTGAAAATGTCGAGGGTATTTAAATTTACATCACCAGCAAATCCAATAAAAAATCATTGTCAAAGTATTTGTAATACAATTAATTAAACTTGAAATTAATTGAGAACGACATGAAATTGTATGCACACTATTTCGATATTGATAGATAACTTTTCCTCAATTTTTGGTAATTAAAGTTCATGAAATTGAATTTTCAAAATTCAGACGCGATTAAATTGAATGGAAATGCCCCATGTATATGTGATGTATATTTAGTATATAAATACACGGTAAATCTTTTACTCCCGAATGGCTAAAGAAAAGCTTCGTTCAAATCCTCGTGAACGTTTCACCCCATACTCGAGTCTTCTCGCAAGGGATACGACATAAAAGAAATACAATTTATGGCGAGATAGACGGATGAGACAAAAGTCTTTTATTCAAATTATTAATTTGTATTATCGCGGAGATTCTTTTTTTTCCATTATCCCTTCTAGTCTGTAGATCACTAAACGGATATTTATGTACAGCGAACGAGAACGCAAGATTCTCAGCTCAACTTGAAGGCAGACTTACGGGCAGAGGGAGGATAATGGAATATATTTTGAAGCAAGATCGCGATATGGATGAAAGAACTTTTTATTCAAATTAATTACTTTCGTCATGCATTTTCTTTTATCCGTACATCTTAAAATCACATCATCATATAACAATTGAAATATTTGAAAATGGACAAGACATAGAGTGGAATATCGTTCCTTTATTAAATAAATTTATTACTCAATGAACGATTGAATAAAAAAAATTTCAAAATCATATTTCGCGTAAGAATCTCTTACGAACTTGTTCAAAAATATTTGGGCGAGTTTTTAACAAAACTATGGATGCACTTTTAAGAATTTAATACGTTTTTGAATCACTAGTTATCTGTTTGTAATATTAAAATATAAAAATAAGCAATTCTCATTATCGGAAAATCTGAGAATAAATCCCATGTAGTTTTTTGGAAGACTCAGTGATATAGGGGAAAAGGTTTCAAAAATGGTGATGGACCGGGTCGATTTCGTGCGATATATATATTTGTAAGAGTGAGAAAAGCAAGAAAGCTCGTTGCGGCTGCATAGAACGTAGACGAAAATATTCATGCTGCAGGGTGAGCGTGGGCGTTATATCCTCGGTGTCATTTGCATCCTGACTCTTCACCTTGGAAAGGCCAGAAAAGGAAGGGAAATAAGAGAAGAAAGAGAGAGATGGAAAGAAAAAGAGTGGACGATAGCTCTCAAGCTGAAGGAGCTTGAATGTGTACGAGCTTCGGTTGTCTTCATTTCTCACCCTTTTTTCTCGCTGGTGCCGCTCTTTTATATCCATATACACATATACATGTGTAATACTTATGTACATGTATGTGTACTTGAATATCCCTCCAGCACGTACCCCAGATCTTTCGAGGTCCCGGCAACAGCTATGATACGTGTTTTTGTCATCTGGACGCTGTTCACTTACGTCACCCTTCAAGGTGTATTTTCTGTCACAGTCCGTTTTCAGATACGAGGGTTATTTGTAGAGGAAATATTAAGAATGAATTACATCGTTTTTTGTGTTCAATAATTCATTTGAAGTTTTCGCCAAATGTAAAAAATTGATGCGAACACCGGTTTAATTTTTGCTACATTTTTATGCGACGAAACAACCGTGGTTTTGCTTCGGGTATAATCGGTTCTCTCGACCGTCCTAAATGTTGGCTAAAGTGCACCCGTACCTTTGAACATAATTCACGCGTGTTTCGTACCACGTCATTATAATTTCCATCTTATATATATATCTCAATTTCCCTACTGCATTTACACGCTTTCCTTTCTATCCTCTAATAGCTCGACCGTGAACACATTTGTCGCAATACTATATTTTTTACGTTTCCTCACAATCGGAGGAAAAATTCAGTGCTCAGCGAAAAAACGAATTATTTATTTTTCTATAATACTCCAGGCACATGTTTCAAATAATAATACGATAAAAAGTGTTGAAGCAGAGCAAAAAATTAGAGATAACAGGAGAACTTTTTTTTAAAATACAGCAAAAGCATTATGCGGTTTTCATTTTTGAATACCAAACAACCTTGAATTAACGACTTTTTTGGTTATAAAATATATTAATTATCTAGGTGATAATTAAGCAGTCAGGGCGAGATAGAAAACATTATTAGTTTCAGCCTTTTTACTGGATGTTCCACGGTGTAACAGTCACCAGATGAAGATGGACAAAACAAAGTAATAATTCAGAGAATGGGTGGAGAAAGGGAGAAGGATTGCTCGAATCCGTACTAGAGTTGGTAAAAAATATGAGACGGTATGAGACGAATGGTGCACCAAAGTGTTATTTAGAGTACAATACATGACACATATATCGCAACATAAATATTCATGTACGACACATAAAAAAAAAGAGTTGTAAAATTCCATGGAAACAGACAACAATGAATTATGGATTTTGTCTATTTTATAAAACAAAGGTGGTTTATTATTTTCATCGTTACTAAATAAGTACGGAGATTTCACATCTGTTGTTTAATTGGAGTAAACACTGTTCGTAATTAATTCTATCCTCTTTTTTCGAAAATATAATTATTAATCATTCTTGATATTTGCTATCAGTATGAAATGTTAATCAAAGTGAGCTTTCAAAGTGATAATTTTTACGAAGAGTTGAGAAAAATTTCGAAAAATTGGATTCAACGTTTCCGATAGTATATGACACGAGGCAAACAACAAAGTTGAAAATTTCGTCGAGCTAAGTTTTATCGGAGACCTCAATTTGTTCGGTCAACTACAGTATGTACAACGTATATGCTACATTTTATTTTATGTACACGCCATCCTATATACATAGCTCATTGTGACATATCGTTCAATAGGACGCTCTAACGTGATCATCTGGTCTCGATTTCCTGATTGAAAAATCTCGTAAAATCGCTTCTATCTCATCCTTCGAACGGAAAACTTTATAGTATACCGGGGCGGGGCAACGTCATCGTTTCGTAAATTTTTCCCGAAATTCTTCCTCGTCGACCTTTATACGATGAGACGAAATTTCCTGGTAAAGCTTGCAATTGGGAAATATGACATAGTGTATAGAAACAAGAATATGTGTCAGACTAAGAAAACCCCAGCAGAAAGATTGAGTATATGTTATTTTTCATCCGCTTTCGGTTAAATATTCGAAATTCTAGATTAACAAAACTATCGAAAATTCGATGAAAATTCTAGCCATTGCTTAAGTTCGGTGAATTCTTGCACGAAAACTTTTTCTCGGTGAGCGCATAAATCAACGCTTAATTTTATTCGGAGCGATGCTGTCGCTAGGTGGACTATTTTATTTTTTACGTGAACGTCTCATGCACTTAGTTTTTTTTTTTGGCGGCGTTAGTGATTCCGTCAAAAACGTTATGGTACGGATTTGGATCACGAGAAAATAACGAGATAAAGAAAAAAAAAACAGAATACAGTATTTTTCCAAAATACCGCGAATTCGCTTACGTTATAATCCGGCCGGCAATTGATAGGCGTCCAGGATAGTTATATGTACGAATTAACTACGTGAACGATATTCAAAAAATTTGAATACACCTCAGGTTCTAAAACTGTTTAGATGGTTCACATTCACCCTCTCGGTTCAATGTCGCACCAACTTGACGGTTGTTCCTGTCAAACGACACATACAGCTGGTCTCTGAACACTATCCAGACTTGTTAGATGCGGGTGTACGAAACTACGTCGTGAACAAAAATTTAAGCAACTGGAACATAAAGACATGTATAAGAAAAATGAATTTTATCTCATTGCTCTGGTTTTACTGGAACATGTATATATCCTTGTATGACATACGCAGCAGTATTTTTCGTTTTTCTCACATTCTTCCTGCTGTCTATGTTTGGAAGTTTCGAGCATTTGGTTTGCAGCATGCACGTTCTTTCATTCGGAGCTAAATTGTATGTTAAATGAGGTTGAACATAATAGTAACCTCCGCTTCTGTTTTTAGAACAAGAGTAACGGATTTTCATCCATTCGCTATATTTTCCTTTCATTTACGATATTTCTTTATCCCTCAACTTTGTTGTTAACCATATCATTCTTTTGGCCACATACATCGAAACACATCTGTACGTACCCACAAAAAATATATTTCATTGTGATGTTAGAAGAATTACAATGATAAAAGTTTCATTTCATAATAATATCAGGTTATCATGAAGAGAAAGAAAATTGTTGTTTTCTGCGAACTGCGTATTATTTAATCTTTTTTGTCTAGGGTAAAATTTAATCTATCAAATGAATTAGTCAAAGGGTTTAGTTGGGAAAAGGCCGTAAAGGCATAAAAAACCCAGTTTATTGATGAAAGGTTAACAAGAACATGAATATGAATGGATTAACATTAAAGATAAGGAAGCGGGTGTGAATAAATGTATGATTGTAAGAGTCAAGTGTGAAATTCGCGTTTTACAAACGAGGGTCAGACCTCGGGCTTCGATCGGTTGGCCAGACCGATCGCTTGCCGTTTGATTGAAAATTAATTCAATCGTTAATATGTGAAAAAGCGATTAAGATGTGCTGTGATGTGATTTAGTAGTTGATTGAATAAGAACCAGAGCACTCCGAATTTGATGTTACTGTTGCAACGTTTAGAGATGGACTGTGGTTTTTTTCTTCGTTGCAACAACGAGAGTCTTCCTTTTTTTTATAGCAACTGACTCTCGCAGACACGACATATATCGAGTGCTTTTTATTCAAAATGATGTAAGTGTGCGTGGCTTCCGACGGAACACACGTATTAACATGTTTTGCTACATTATTTTGAACCCTTAAGCATACGTGGAAAAATATAAAAATATGTAATTAGCAAATATTGAAGGAAGAGATATTGAAGGAGGAGATAGAGAGAGACGCCGAGGATTCGATATTACTAGAGCTTTTGTAATAGAGACGAGTCTCACTTTATAACGAATAATTTGTAATGTTATACAACGGGTAGACTGTAAAGATAAAATATCTGTGGTTACGTGGAAAACGTCGCATCAGAATGTCCGATATATAAATGCAATAATAAATACTTTCTTTCATTCGTTTTCTATTTCCGTCCTTTTCTCTCTCCCTCTGTTTTTCTTGCTATCGTTTCTTTCGCATTGCTCTCGACTCGCAACCGCTATCCTCCACTATAACACTTTTTCAAGCGAAAAGTTATAGACTGCGAGAGAACAAGGAGGTGCAAAGTACTATACGGGTGGTAGTGGTTTCGGGATATATACTGATCGATGTGTGTATGGGATTTTCCAAGGGCAATCGGACCTTTCCTCGATTCAACGAATTTTATCTGTAAAATTCTTTTATTTTCATCGTTAAAAGGCTTCTCCGATCATGCACCCCTAAAAAATATTAGGAAAATTCCCAATACTTCACCATTGAGCGACTGAAACCGCATATTACTTAATGACTGTGGGTATGATTTTAATAGCTGGCTTAATACTGGAGCGAAGGCAAATATTTATTGAAGTTACGAAGATTTGAAGTGAGATGCAAAATAAAATAACCTGAAATTTCTGCTCAATTCGTAATTACACTATGTTCAATCTTTATCTGCTTTACTTTATGTGGAAAATAATATTTCTCAGATGGTGGAAAAGGGAAGCCTTTTTTCTGGGAAATGCCCCATATAAAGCTTTTCAAATATATACTTTTGCTAAGAGGGATGAGATGCTGGATGGTTCATGGAAGGCGATTCTCCGAACTCCTTCTTACTCGTTGTCTCGCCTTTTTATTTTCTTGGCGATTCTGCGAGGGAGGTACAATCTCAAGTTACTTCCGAATGACCGACCAGGGTCTCGTATCAAGGCTCACCTTCCAATATTCACCCCCATACATCCTCACTCTACTACTATTGCCCTCATTCTCGATCAGAATGGCGTTCGAGCTAGCATAAACTCGTATATGTCTATATATGTAGTGTATTTATTACATAACACACTATATATATCACAGGTGCGGGCTCTTAAAGGCCATCGATATGACACTTTACCTCTTGGGTTCTCACTCGCTAAGATATATTTTTTATCGCATCCCTTCAGCCCCGGGACTCGTTTTGTCGCGAACACGTAAATTATCTACGATGTATATGTGGGTGTGTGTGTTTTTCTATTTTGTGGCAGCCTCGTTAACACTTGCATAAGCTTTTAGAATACTCTATCAAAGTTTATAAAAATAGTCCAAGCGGATGCTTATTACCCCAGGAATTTGTGAGGAAAAAATAACTAAATAGTAGCAATGTAATTTATTTCCATGCATTTTTCTCGCATGCATTCACTCCGGCCTCATTCAGGGGTGCACTCATCGATTTTTAAGCCGTAAAAATCATGCTGAAAGGACATAGAAAGGTGCGAGCTGTCTAATGATTGATGCACGTTTTCGTCCATCGTGTAAATTGTGGCGGCTATGAACATGTTCGTATCAGAGGTTCTGAGAAAACCTTTCCGTGAATGCAAGAGTAAAAATATTGGATAGCAGGCTTTTTAAAAAAATTAACATCCGATTTAGTCATTCGTACCACGTTTTTATGATGTGAATGCTTGCTTTCGCTTTTATCGTTTCTTATTCACATAATTGTGGAAATCTACTTTTTCTTTCAACGTACATTATAAATTTGCTTGGGATTTTTCAAGCGTACAAAGATGCGGCAAGAGTGTATAAACATGTGCGAGCAGGTATTTAATCGACCATAAACTTTATAGCCTATCGTCTATACCATTCTGGTATGTACATTACGTCTATAGATATATATTTAGCTATCGGAATATTATCCCAAGCTCGAAAATATCATGTGGGGATTTGCAAACTCACGTATCGTTAGAATACTCTTATCGGTTTGGAGCGTTCGAGAGACATGGGATTCCATTATAATAGCGGGTACAGGCTATATTCATTCATACCCTACTCCTCAGTTGGTGTATCAAAAGGATATCAAAATAATACCATGATGGTATACGACGTGGAAAGTGTCTAATAAATTTAGGGTAGCTACGTATTTCATGAGGGCGCAATCCAATTTATGTACACGTGTTCATGGATATTATATGCATATATAGTAGGATTACCTTTATATAATCGTATTTCAATCTCCGAGTGGATTATGGAATATCTGTTTTTTAAGAATATTGTTTTGGTTTTATATAAATTTATACAGTGAGAGAGATAGTCGAAGGTTGAAATTAATTGATTTATGAGCTCATCGATTAAACTGTACGGCCGTCGATATGAAGAACCTCGATGCAAACTTTTATAGCGAGACCGTCTTGAATGAAGCTTGCGAGTTCAAAATATTTGCCTTCCCTGTAGAAAAAGTTTATCGAGAATGGACCTAAATAGTACATCAAACTTTCAATCAACTTAGGGCCATCTAGGGACCAAGGTTACGAATTTATGATATCTCGCTTTCCTGAAAAACCTATTTCTAAATGAGTTACATTAATGGTCCATGGGTCATTAATGGGTGGTCTCACTTCCTACGATCTTTTGGACGAATGCCGAAGGACGTAACAGCCGAAGGGTTAAAATCCAGGATATTCTGTTGGTCGAATCACACACGAATAATGCTCTTTTGTCTCATACCGAGTGATACCTGTCAGTTTACCACAAAGCGATTCTCAAAACCAATGTATAACAACCATATGACCATTGATTTGATAAATCTAGTCTTTGAGCTTTATAGTACTTGCAAACATTTCTACCGGCTAAAATGTTGGAAACTATAATTATGATGTCACAGATAGATTTTAGAGGAGAATCAAACACTTAGCTTTATGCTCCTTAAGTTGATTATGGTGGTCCCTCGTTATAATTTGTTCTTTTATTATTTTTATTTTCATAATTCTTTTTTTCAGTTGAACTCCTACGATAAATGTAAAAGTGATTTTATTCGATGATTTAGTTGAAAAAATTCTATGGATTGGAATTTTGTTTCTTTTTGTAAAAAATAATTTTTAGTAAAGAATAATTGAAATATTCCATTGGAATTTTTATAAAAGACTATGTAACTGCAATCATTTAAGTCATAGCTGATGCGAATAATGCGAACAGTATTATTTAATTAGTTACTCAAAAAAAAAATTAATTTGAGTGGTTCCGATGCTGTTCCATATTGTTTTATAAATAAATATCAGCAGTTGAACTATTCTACCGATGCTGCATTTATAGTTCAATTACTAGTGCGTTCAGCAGATTATGAGAATTTAAATTAATCTTTGCTCAGTAAAATGTCACCGTTTTAAACCAAACGACTAATTAAAAGCTACGAGAAAATGTGTCTGAGTGGCTATTAATTGGCATCGACCGAATTATTCCACCCGCTTGATTAATATGGATACAACATGTAACATATCCAGACGATAATTAATCCTTAATAATGGTGAAAATTCAAGCATTTACGTGTTGTGTAGTACTCACATAGCGTGGGCTGCAACTGTTTCCTGAGCGTTTTTCAGCAAAATAATTTCTTCTTTACCCGGCGGTAGTACGTACATCGATCTTCAGGGATAATTTCCATCTAAAATCATGCATCAAAATTTCCAAATTTGCCTGTCAAACATTTTTCGGAACGAATCGGTTCGAAATTCGGACTTTGGTTTAATCTTCACATTAAATTCCAAAACATATGTATGGATGTGGCGAGTCATTCAACTTTGTTCAGAGTTCGTTGTGTCTTATATTATTACCATAATATGAGAGCGATTAAGAAAGATATTAGTGCGAAGAGTGACGAGTGCATGATTGAATCACAAAAATATGTAAAGTCTTTTCGGCCTCACCGACATCGTTTTTCTCAAGAAAATATATACGGAGTAAAATAAAGAGTAAGAGAGAATTTATTCGATAAGAATCGACGAGCCGGAAGAAGGAAATGGAGTTATCGAGTGCAAAGAAAATTCACGTTGAAAGCATGCTTCTCTCGTCTGTCTGTGAATTGTTCCGTCATGGGGTTCTTTTTCCTCGTTTTTTCACTTTCCTTTAGGTCCTCAAATGGTTTTTTTCTGCACTTCACCGCTAAGGATCTCGTTTGGGGTAGAAACAAAAAAGCGTTGTACGTCGATGTCCTCAAAATTGAAAAAAAAAAGTTGTTTTCTTTTATTAATATGCGTATTTTGCTTAGAAAGAACAAATCAGATCGAAAAAAAACATAGCTACCCGTTATGTTATACAACGATAAGAATGTTAATGATAACTTTTCTATAGCGCAATGTAAAATTAAAAAAAACTCCTGACTGAAAAAATCGTATAGCTTGATGGAAATAAGGTGAAAACAAGATAAAAAAAAGGCAGAATAAAAAAAATAAATTTCCAAAAAATG
>JABSMR010011379.1:0-11347 GCA_018902295.1 Dusona sp. PSUC_FEM 10030013 | reverse complement strand
CTATTCAGCAAACTCATTGCGTAAAAATTTGAAAAAAAAAAATGAGCTGAGTGGCTTGGAATTAGCACTAATAGAGAAAACAAATTAAACGAAATTAAAAATGCAAAAATAAAAAGGTGACCGGTTTGGCGTGGAATGCCCCATATATATGTATAAAAATAAATAAAAATCCGAATTTAGAAGATTCTTCGTAGGCACGAGCATATTTAGACATACGAGAGTTATCCGGCGACATCGATTTTATTGCTTGGTAATATATTCGCCGCGTGTCTCGTCATCGCCCTGCCGAAAATATCTCGCGTCGAGAAATAGCGAGAGGAAAAATATTTCTTAGATTAAGATACCATCTCACAATCTTCTTTGCTGTATTATATATTTTCTAACTTTTTGTTTCTTCCGACAAATATGTTACGGTGTTCTGCCGTCTGTGTGCGCGAATCTGTCCTTTTCTAATAGTAAAAGTACAACGTCTGAATCGTACAGACATTTTGGGCACGACTAAGAAGAGAATAAAAGGAAATACGCGAAAATATAAGGAAAATTGAGGCAATGCGAAGAGGAGGATAAAAGAGGCCAGTGGGAGTGAAAAAACTTGACAAGTGTGTTCCGTTATTTCCGGCACTGTCATTTACCGAATGCCTCGCCTCCTGAGTGACTTTTCTCGTACAACCGCCCACTTTTCCCCTTGCTATTGCCCTGTCTCCTTCTCTCTCTCTCTCTCTCTCTCTCCATCTATCTATCATTCTTTCTCCTTAGACCTTTTTCTTTTACTCCATTTTTCCGTTTATTTCTCTCTTTTGCTTCTCTTATTTCGTGCACTTTTACGGGATTAGCTGTGCGGTGGCTCGACGAGTTGGTCTATATATCAGGAAGGGCTTCGCGGTGTTACAAAATCCGCTGTTATCCTCGTCGAAGTAATCCTTTCGAGGAGCAAACTATATATGTATACATAATATATGTACAACAATATAGCAATCTTTTTTGTGTATTTCTATAGTTATGCGATTTTCCTGTCATCACGGATAATTCTATTTATTTAATTACGACCGTTGAAAGAGTGCAAATTGTCGATTATTCGATAATAACAAAAAAAATGTTTAAACCCGAGTATTATACAATGGACAACGATTTTGTTATGGATCGCCAAGAATTGCCACCTGTTCTAATCATCCTATTCTAAAAATATTTATAAGTCGCATATCTCATACACACGCACGTGCTGTTGTCTAGCGTTTTATACAGCTCCTGTATCATCATCGTTACGACTAAACGCACCGAGCTGACACGATACGCGTGGCGCAGCGAGAGAAAGGGAGAGAGAAAGAGAGGCGAAGAGAAAATTATCTCGCGCTACTGGATTCAAGCTGAGTGAATCGGGGCGTGGCAGAACAAATTAGGCTGACCTGCCTCTCCCTTTCCATCACCCGCAACACTATTATATCAAAAAGCTTTTGTTGCAATTTTCGGACAAGCCACACAGTAGCTGTAATTACCGCACGCACACATACAGACATACGATTTTCTATATGTACATAACACGTACATACAATAAATTCCGCTTTAACCCTGACAGTGCACACAAATAAGCTGTTTTCAATGGACAGATTACAGGAACAAAAAATTTTACCCCAAATCCGATAGTTTCCAATTACAAAACTAAGCAAAATTTGAGAAGCATTGGAAACCCTAAATATTTTGCTACCGTCCTGAAAAATCATTGCAAAATCAAAACAAGTCAGATTCTTCAATTGCATTGAAGTCTGATGTAGATTTTTAACATATGAAAGAATGTGTTCACCTAACGTACTAGTTTCTCCTCCCGTACAGTAGAACGAAACAAACAAAATGGTTTGCAAATCTGATTCCGCATGGACTCTCTCACTCTTGTCTCTTGCACTCTCTTCCCAAGGCTCGAGGGGGATCGATTATATAAAATATACATTGGGATTTGTTCCAGCTTTTTGTTCTCACCGACTCGTTTACAGTTGTCGTTACTGCCTTTTAATAGTCTCTGATCATCGTAAACCAAATATATTTGTACATGCATTTGTACATATATATTTCTGTGTGTGTTTAAAAAGAGTTCGGTGTTAGCTCTATTACGACTTCGGGGGCTCTATCAGAAGCGTTTGCAGTCTGAACAGGCATGTCAAACTTTATACGCACATCCGTACGATTTTTTGTCTTCCTCGGCTCCATTGGGACACCCATCGCCTCGGGACCACTAGCTCGCCATAATATAATACCATGTGAAGTATATATGTATATATATGAAAAGAGCTAATAAAAATGCTGAAGGTACGAATTACCGATGTAAATTTGGAGTTGCGACGCTGCACGGTACTCCACTTTTTCCGAGAGTCGTTTTAAGTTTGTTCCCAAGAAATTTCTATTGCCACCTAAATGCACATTAGGCCAAATCTTTTAAAGCGAAAAATTCTGGTTATTTGATTCTGACACCTTCATTGAAGGATTTATTTTGTATATCGTTAAATCCATTGAGGCTTGAATTGTTTTTAACAATATAATATAATAAAAAAAGTCCTAGTACAGATTACGAAGAAAAAGACGAAATGATATAATGAAGAATTTAGATTTTTGAAAATCGCTTTCAGTTTATATCGAAATGTTTTAGTTCTTCAGTTCCACTTTAAAACTTGAAAATATAAATATGTGTGTGTGCGTGTGTGTGTGTGTGTGTACTTAACATATTTTCAAATTTAGTTTGTATATAATGATGAAAATACGATATAATACATAAAATATACTTGGTATACCAATTGAGGATAGAGTAACATGGAACTTTCACGATGGCACACTAAAGTTGCATTTTACAGCCATCTATAAGCATACAGTCTTGTTACTTCTGGGTATTTGAACGTATTCAACTGAAAACGAAAATTTGCAATTCAATAAGACACTCAATAAGCCATTGCTTGTCTTATCGTCGAGTTTCAACGAGCATCTGGGATTTTCCTTTCTCCATACTGGTAATACTGTTGCCGAGATGTCAAAAGGCTCAAAAAGCCCAGCAATAGGCATGTTTGTTTGCAGTATCTTTGAAGAGACTCGTTCTTATTAGTCCTCAAAACAATCAGGATCTGTTTTGCAATGAGTTTAGTTTGCAAGAAACTGTTTTAATGATTTTTTTAAGCGTTTTTATGTTTTCTGTTTATTTAAAAATCAGGTGATGTTTTGGAATATTCTGCTGAATATATATCAATAAAATGAAATGATACGGATAATCAATCTTTACCGAATATTGCGATACGGGCCAATTAAGTGGCTTGAGAATAAAGTGTATGAAAGGGTTCAGATTTTTGGGTCATCTCGTTCTTTGCATAAAATGAAGGTAAATTTTCGTTGCTAGACAAAAGGGGGAGAAAAAAGGAAGGCGGCACCTTAACGTTATACATACAGATGCGAAATTTTCTCTCAGCTCCTGGCTCCATTTTATTCGTCGTAAAAAACATAACCACGCCACTTACCACTCCCACAATAATATAAGCTCTGGTGTGTTTTTTCTGTACTATGTCAAACGTTTCTGCGTACAGACTATCGTAACGAACCACTGGAAAAAAATAAGGTCCCCTTTTCGCTCTTTCTCTGGAAAGAGGAAATGCTATAAAAAAAGAAATGTAATGAAGTACCAACGTGCCGTCACAGCATCGATGCGATCCTCTTATTATTCCCGGAAAATAGAGCGGAAGAGTGTAACGATTGCACCAGACCGCGTGGAACAAAGCGAAATATAATGTATATAATGGTTGAGGAAAAAGGGTTCAAAAGGCGGGAAAAAAGAAATAGATAGTGAGAGAGCGAAAGACTGAGAAAGCGAGAGAGAGAGAGAGAGAGAGGGGAACGCAAAAGGGCGAGAAAATAGGCGCGATATCCCGCGGATCGTGAGCGCACTTCGCCGCCATTTATTTTGCTTTCTCGTTACCGTCGACAGCATCAGCTCCAGAGCGCGGAATAGCCGTGGTCGAATCCCACTCTTTCCTTTTCGCAAGCTAGTATATATAGGAAAAAAACGGTCGGACGTGAACTAACAGCTAGCCCTGGAACCGGAATAACACATAGCCCTCCGCAAACTCATTCCTGATAGATTGGGAGTGAACGTACCCTTGCATGAAACACTCATACTCCCTAAAACTCTACTTCTACATGTATTCATCGAGGCATGGAAAGAAAAAGAGTCGGAAAAAGAAAGAGAGATAGAGAGGAATAAAAAGAGAAAAGAGAGACAAACATTGACATAGACGAACGCGCGTGAAAAAAAGCTGAACTTTTCTCTATACACTTTGGACGATTGGCATTGGGGCGTTTTGTGAATGCGTCGCTGATGGCTCAACGGGAAAACCGGAAGTACTCTTGCGCTCGTAACTTCCATTGATATTTATAGCGTTTCTGTTGCAATTGATCCTTCAAGCATCCAGAACCCTCATATATCTGTATAAATTCACTTATAAATACCTCCAAGAAAAAATAACTTTCTTATTTTTGTCAAATTCGCGATACTCGCATCCTCAATCTCATTAAAAATTCAAGTCCAATTGTCATGTTCACTGGAACTCATAAATCAGTCGATCTAATATGTCTATGCGAAAGTATAACTCAAGAATGATTTGATAACAACGAATAATTCATTTTTTAATCTCTGTAGCTGAATGATATTGGACCTGACGCGAATAAATCTGGGCGAAGATAATAAGATTTTTCAACCTTGTATGAGTATTGAAGAGACATAGTCGACTTATATATAACGATATTTATCAATACATGAGAGAGATGGCCAATATCTGGGATGAACATCAATCTTGTACAGGAGCCTTGATACGTGCATTATATAATTCTATAATATAGCTTCCGGGACAGCAAAACTATCGATGTGCGTGCACGCGAAGGACGTGTCCTGAATGGATCGATCGATCAGTCAACGTGAACTGGCCTGATCGTTTTCCAAGTACGGGTCGCCAGAATTGCGGCTACTTGCACAATAAATTATACACACTATGTATGTGTATTAATTTATGTATGGTTATATCCACGGCGCTGCAGAAGTGTATGATTATGTTACCTTACTACTCTTCGTATTATGTACCATGTGATATGCTATTATATAGATCGAGCTGTCTCCCGCTATCTCGAAAAGTTGTACTCGATCGATTATCGCGACCGCATCACGAATTTTGTTCGCTCTTCGTGCATATACAAAACATATATGTGCATAAAAATAATTGTGATTGACATATTTTTATCGCTGCGCTCATTGGGCCGATAAAACATAATCTCTCTATATCTTATGCAGCTCTTTTGTTCCTTTTAATACGGGTGTATGGGTGCCAGTTGTTCAACCACTTTTCAAACGTCAAATCATCGTTATCGCGCGATGCGCATGCAGTTCTGACGTTTGAATGCAGCAGATTAATGGTACAAATCTCTCTCATTCTCTTATTCTCTCTGGCAAAGAGAAACTTCATTTAATTTCACAATAGTATTATTAATTTCGTGAATATTTTGGATGTTTTTAAAACATCAATGAGGTTAAATCTCGATTGAGTCTTCACGAAATTTGCCACGCACGTAGCAAATACGTTCGGAGAATCTTCATGAGCCGCCGACAGCTCGCACAATTAGAGAAGCTGCTATTTCACGAAATTTGTTGCGTTTACCGAACGTGCGAAGACTGCATGACGAGCTTAGATCCAATAGATTTTATTTTCTGATCTCTCGTTTCGTTCTTCGCAGATATAAAACCAAAATTTGTCCTCCTCATGAAATTACTGTTCGAGTAATTGTACTGTGTTTCTCAATCAACGTTCGAAGGTTTCAACCGGGCTATGTTTCACGCACCCATTCTAACTACACGGAGCTTGGTACTATTCAATTAAGCTAATGACGCCTTCGACCAATGCTCAAGTGTGAGGAGTTTGACATCAGAAGCAATCCTGGGGATACAAACACACTTATAGGAACACAGACACAGGTGCACACGGGCATCATTACGGAGAAATTCGAGTTTTCCTGTTGACCAAACAGCTTGTGCACTTCTATTTGGCTCGTCCGGTATACTTTGAAGCTAGCGGTGAGCTTTGTCAAAGACGTACACAGTAGCTCGTCCTCGTTCAGCTACAAATGGCAATGGACACGGCGAGTGATCGGACCGAATGCTGCTAATTGATAATGAGAAAAGTTTTGAAACCACATTCACCCCCCCCCCCCTCTTTTCTCTCACTCTCTTTCTCCTTCTGTTGTTAACCGGTATCCTTGTATCACTAGTGTCATGACAATAACGCTCTCCGTACCAACTTGACGATGAATTACAAAGTTAACGTTCAACCATTTACACACAGATATATATATATACACATCATATATATTTACGTGTTCATAAAACTATATTTTGTTAGCTAACCCGCTGGCTAACAACATCGTTCTGTTCCATACTGCGTTACATACTGTTCCATCCATTTGCAAGTGTATCTGACAACAGCACTCCACAATTAATTTCTGGTTGAGGGGCCAGAGAGGATCAGGGGATTCTCTCCGGAGTTTGTACCATATTGATGCTGTGCACACGCTTTGTTCTCAATCGGGTTAGTTGATCTGTGACGTCACTTGTTACATATATTGCAATTCGGTAACATACATTATATAGGTTATGTACCGTAGAAAATATGGAAATTTGCACTACGAAACGGAAATTGCAATTGCGATGGTAACGTACAATCATATGTTCGTAACAATATATAAATGTTATACGATATACGTCAACATGTCGACGAGAGAAAACTCGTGCAATTCAGGAAATATTGAAAACGCCAAAGTTGCAAAATCGTCGCAAACTAATCACCGGTCTAGCCGTTGAGAATGAATTTCCCTGTGTTCTCAAGTATTCAATGGAAGAACGCGCGGAAACAGGAATGATCTTTGTGTGTGAGTTTTTATCGAGGGTATAATAGTCCTCCTTGAATTTACATTTAATACGGTCGTGTTTGTAGAACGTGCCGAAAAATTGCCGATGTTTTCTTGTTCATGCTCTCCACCATGGTAAATGATAACGCGGCTGAAAACAGTACAAAATTTCGTGATAAAACGCGCACTCGATCGAAACGCTACTTCAGCAATTATTTTTTATCTCGAAACACGAAAAAGATGAGCAGTAAAATTATAAATTTAACCGAAAAATAAAAAATATTGGATTATCTGAAACAGTTGAAGTCCATCGGTTTTTATAAATACTACGATTCGATTATTCATGTCATATATTTTTGTTGACGTTAGACATTGATACAATACATAAATGATTAATATCATGATATTCGGGACTCGACGGAGAAATGCGAAGCGAAGAAGCGGGAATGACATTTGGATGTATATGATTGGGAAATGAATATATTATTAATTAGAAGCGCGTCGCCAATAAAAAAATAAAATATCGAAAATTAATTAATTCAAGTACGCGACTCCTAAATTTGTTCTTCACGAATAATTAATTTCTATTCTTGAGCTGATTAATCGCAGGTTCATTGCTGGTCATAAGAGATCTGAAAAGGGTTTGAAAAAATGACCCTTACTATAAAATGTTCATGTCGATTACTTTCCATACGTACGTTTTCCATACGATATATACATATGTCGCATAAATCGTATATAACACATAATATAGTACATTATATAGGTACTCGACGAATAATGGATAGCCATTAGTATTCTACCGGACATTTATAATTGTCATCCGCAGTTCCTGGAAATCTCTAATCGGTATACGTACGTAGGGAAGAAATGTGCTGAATAGTGCTTTTTCGCGCGTTTTGTCCGGGACCTGCGGTCTCACTTGTCAGACATCCCATGTATTACGGGCCAAGTTCTCATAGACTGTGTTCTCTCGGTCGTAATGATTTCCGTTTTTCGAAGGAGACGCTCGTACTGCGACTCGCGACGACGACGAGGACAAGAATAGAAAAAAGGATGAAGCAGACGATGAAGAAGAAAAAGAAGAAGCATAAAAAGATAGTTGGAGACGCGTGTGTTACGCCGATGGGCCCGGGCGATTGTCTCCATAAGTTCAACACACGGAACACACGATGCAGATGGGCCGTTCTTATATTATATCTGCCAGGTAGCGAGACGTTTCTCGTGCGAGTGCAATGCGTGATGCGTGTGACTCTTGCCATGCGTAGAGTTCTCTCTCTCTTTCTCTGCTTCGCAACCCGTAACTTCCGGTCTTTCTCGCAGGTGCTGAAACAACCGGGATGTGCCCCAACTTGCCAACAAAAATTGAGTCCCAAGGCTCTCTCATACGCATTTCCTTATGTGTACTTTTCTCTGTAGACCTGTGTATGCAAGTACTTAAAAACACGATTGTGTGTGTGCGCGCGTGTGTGTGGCGAATGCTGGGGAGCAAAAAGCCCTAGCCCACGGCAGAGATCTTTTGGGTTACGCGTTTTTATTTCTTACCACAAGACGCATATTTTATGTTCAGATATATCTATATATATTCATGTTTATATGCATATGAACAACGCCGTTGGGTCACGCACCGTTGAAAAGAAGCGACTTTTGGCCAATCCGAAGCCACCAACGAAGCCGCCATTTTGTCCGAGGAAGTACGCGCAAATGCGTTCGAGCAGTGCGTTCTAGAGGTCACTTCTAAGAGGCGTGTCCTGTCTTCACTCTTTTCTCTTGTATTTATATATTTATATTTCTTCTCTTTCACTTTCTGTGGTCCTCCATTGCTGCTAGCGTGACTACTTGGCTTAATTACATATGCGCGCGAGTCTCACTCGTCAAACGAGGTGGAGAAGTTGCAGTGATGAAAAAAGGGCAATATTTGTACCAAGATATACTTACGGCTTCGTGTATTGTAGTGATTGTTGTCCAGCTTAATTAGAAAAACTTGAGCTACCATTTGTTATACATACTTATTTTAAAATTATTTTTTTTTTTCATTTGCATCTAACGAACGTCCATGTATCGGTTAATGACGTGCTTAGTATGATTTTAACCCTTCTGACTGCATTCGGCTTTTTATATGCGCGAATTTATTTCGCAATTAAAATTATATAAATAACATTTAAATCGGCAACACGTATAAATTAAAAATGACTATTAAAGCAATTAACATGTACAATTAACTCCTCTAATTTCCAAAACTTGCTACTCCCATTTTCCAAAGTCCACAGTTTTTTTCGATTCGTAGATAGAATTTCCAAACTTTTTCGCACATCCTAAAGTGTTGTAGAGCTACACATAAAACGCAAGTAAAATGCAACGAAATTTAATCAATGATCATTCAACATCTTACTTTAAACAGACCCTAGGACAGTTAGCAAAGTTCAAAGTTGTAATTTGACGATTAATCAACAAAAAAATGTAACTGGTGTTGAAAACACAATCGAATGAATGTGTGAGAACGCGAAGAACGCTGTCGCTCCCAATTAAGAGTTATTTCTTACTAAGAGAAATTTCAAGTGTCCAATCTCATTTTGTACTGTTAAAGCCTGCCTCGGAGACACGAAGAAAAACAAGGTTATTACAGTTGCGGTGCGAACAATCGCGCCATTTTCATTCCTCTCCTTTAGCCGGTTAACGACGCAAATTTATTTTTCCATTTCCGCGTGAAAATTCCAACGCAAGAGACACCGGGAAAGAGGAGAAAGAAAAGAAAAGAAGAAGGCAGCTGTTTTCTCGGGCTGGTGTTCACGAGGTATTTAGTACATGCGTATATATATTTGTAACTATAGCCGAGCTAAGTACATATTATGGAACGAGATATAAACAACATTGCATGGAAAGAAAAGAAGTGAGTGGATATGTGATATCTTTCACCTGGAAGAGCAGAAATATGGTGTATTCCGGAAGGGCGAATATCATCATAGAAAAAGTAATCACGCGTATAGCTTCTTTCGAAAAACTGTCTGTTACGAAAGACGAAAAGAGACAGATAGCATAAAGCGAAATTCATACTTGTACATATTTGTATCAAGATTGAACAAAAGGGCTTAACGTAGATTAAATTATTCGGTTAACTCACGTGGTTTACGCCCTTTTCTTTACCAAAACATACCACACACATATACATATAAACGTAAACGTAAACGCTCTTGTCGTCGTTTCTTTTTCTCTTTCGTTCATTCTCTTCTCGAACAACGTTGCGCGTCCGAGTTGCATTACCTTGCGGCTACCGTGGCTAAATAACCTATTATGCATTCTTGGAGGAACGAGCGCCCAAGCAAACCGGCGTACCTCTCTCACTTGCTCTCTCTTTCTCTATGCTACACCTACGTAAAATATATGTGTGTTTCTACGTGGTTTGCTCGTCGGCCTTCTTACTCCATTCGCCGTCGTGCATCTCGACCACCGTTGCATCTCTCTTACAACTGCAGCTTTATTGCATCTCTCCTAGAACATAGAAGACTCTAAGAGCTTATTTCTCCTTCTCTCTCTCTCTCTCTCTCTCTCTCTTCCTTCCGCTCTCGCTCTCTATCGTTCTTGGTAAACCTCTAGGTCTGTTTTCAACGGCTTGCAAACCCGTCGGCCATTACTCCCTCATTTGCCCGGGTGCTCTCATAGAAATGTAATTAAATCTAAGCTCACCCTCGCGCTCTAGTGTATGTATATGTGTAACAGATATTCCATATCATTTTGCTCCCTTCTCTCTATATACGAGTTTTAGCTCACTCTATAGAGAAGTCATAAGGGTGCTCACCATACAACTGCACGTAAGAATAATTATATACATACGTGTATGTTAGAAGCAAGTGTATTTTTCGCGTTTGCCGTGGGAAAGAAGAGCGCAAGAAATACGAGATGGACCGAATGGCACTGAGAATCCATTATCACTCACCTCACTAATTTTCATTCTCACTGATTCCCACTAATTTAGAGAGTATTCTCTATAAATTATGTGAACTGCTTCTCCCTGTCCATGAAAGAACTGTGCGTGTGCCTCAATTGCGCGTCACGTATGGAATCGTTAAATTTCCGTTTTTAAAGTTGATTCATCGTATATTGACAAAATTAAAAAACATTTTCACATTTCCAACAATTCAATTTCTTCTTTATCAAATATGCATTTATTTATGAATAATAGACGACGGATACGCCATAAAAATCGGAATAATTTTTCCCTTTTTTCGAAGGACTTATTTAATCATACAACGAATAAATATACATCAGTTCCCGTGCCTATATTTATATACAAAAATAGTAATATATATACACAACATTTTGATTAACTTGCAAATTAAATGCAAATTGGAATGATAAACAAGCCGCCGTGATATAAATCCGTAGAATATAAATTTTCTTAGCAATCTCTGAATAATTATTTATTCCTCTTTCT
>JABSMR010011368.1:0-11349 GCA_018902295.1 Dusona sp. PSUC_FEM 10030013 | reverse complement strand
TGTTGTTTTTTTTTTCAATAAACCTTAAAATAAAATTTCTTAAAAACGTCGATTTTTTTTGGCGCTGGACGGTAACCCTATAATGACAATAAAATAAATATCGTCTCGACCCACGTCGAAACCTTCGGCGTTTGCGATTCCAGACGGTGATTGTTTTTGCTCATTGTTTCTACACCTTGCAGTTTTATGATTCATAATTTATAGTCGCTGATTTTACACCTACCGAAAGAGTTGAAAATAATAAAAATTTCATCGCAAGAAGAAATTCACCAAATATCTTACGAAAAGGTAGAGACATTTCAACCGCTATACATATTATAGCTACACATCGTGATGATTTTGTTAGGATATTACATGGAAGCTGATTTAGGGATTTCCCATCAGCACGCAGACAGTAATAACGATATTGAATTCTATATTTTCCAAGTAATTATTATCTTGTGTGCTTGCTCAAATAGACTTAACAATGATATACTTATATGTTCAGTTTGTGTAGACCAAATGACTTAGGAACGGAACGATTCAACGCACGTGCTTGAGACATCGAAGTCACCACCACAGCCTTTCTCACGCAATGCACTTTTATGCGCCAATCCTACTTTCTAATTCGCCTATGCAATAGACTCTTGTATTTATGCCACGGTAGGCAAATGACAGTCTTTCTCACCGTTCTTCTATTTCTTATGGCAACGTGTTACATGGTATATTTAACGGAGCTAAGAATCAAAAGTCGAGCCTATATCGAGTGTCAACGTTTTCGTACGGATAAAGGTGAACAATAAGGGGCACAAAAAGAGGAGGGAAGAAAAGCTGTTGAAGAGCAGTTGTAGGGGAATGATGAAAAAAAACTTCGATTCCCATAATATATGTGCGCGATGTTTCTGTATGTTTCTAAAAGCGACAAAGTTAACCCATGGCACACGGTAACAAAGTCTTTGGCTATTGAAATTATCGAACTCCATCGCTGAAGTGTGATCTGGCACAACCTCCACATTAGCACTTATATTCTTGAGTAAAAAACAGATGCATGGAGAATTTCCGACATTGATCATGATTTCAAAAATCAAAAAATGGAGACAAATGAACGGAGCACACGCTATTTCTCAGGAAACTGGAATACGGGACAAATAAACACCGGGTAATGTGTCGACCCTGAGCGATAGAAACGCTACAGCTATTTTAGTAAAGTGGCCAGGATGTTGAAAAAATGTTGATTAAAGATTCTCTAAGAAATCAAATGACATTTTTTAGAAATCTGATTGAAAAACAAAGAAAATGACAAAAGGTTTTTACCGATATTTCGGTAATTGAAAAAATTACAATTGATCATTTGGACTGCTTGAGCCACATTGGGTCGTTGAACCCAATGGCACTGGACCTGTGGTACAGACCCAAACTGTCTGAAGCT
The DNA here is from genome assembly GCA_018902295.1 of Dusona sp. PSUC_FEM 10030013. NCBI lineage: Eukaryota > Metazoa > Arthropoda > Insecta > Hymenoptera > Ichneumonidae > Dusona > Dusona sp. PSUC_FEM 10030013. Next base: position 9,941 of record JABSMR010011368.1, on the reverse strand, counting down.
AGCATCAGTCGAGTGGTTCCTTAATCTTGCATCAGCTGACAGGATTACCCTTGAATAGCTCGGGAAAACCTTAAAAGAAGAAACACAACGAGAAACGACGATCCTTATTTGAAAGAGATAACTAATTAACAAGGCATTTACGGGCCTTGGTGAAAAAAAACGATTCGAGCCTCACAAGCCTAATAATTGGACCTAATGATTCTCTTAAAACTCTCCAACGTTTTTTGGACAATTTTTACACAGAAAACTTCGACATTGTTGAAATTTTTCAGGCGCGAGCGATATTAACTCCTGTTACAGTTGCTGCGACGAGAGAACTCTAGGGCAGCCAGAGAGAATTGAAACCTAGGGTGAAATGAATAAGAAACTGTCGAGGCACGTTGCCCAATTTCACGTTAATCGAACGACGTGCAGGGGTTTGAATTTTGCCACGATTATAAAAGTATCCACAGTGATATATACTGGAAAGTTGTAACACAGTCAGATTCAAGGTCTAAAAATGCTGGACAATGGTCTGTATACATATATATGTGCTTCGACCTATAAATCTTACCATTGTCCATTGCAAATGTTTAGTTGCCCGCATATTAACCCCTGGGTGCAGAGGCCGCGACCCCTCTATTGTTCAATAGGTGACCCTTCTTATTCCAGTGTTGACCCCTCGAATGTCGGGGGGGCTTCTTATTTATCAGGTTGCCACGTAAAATTGCACAATTTTTCTAAAGGCTTCGTACATGCTTTTTCGGTATAATTCTCGCTCGCAATCCTCACGTTTCGATTTTCAATGGGACTCCTCTGTCGCGTGCAAACATAACGCGAGATTCGATGCTCCCACGATGACCATGCGTTCGGATTTTTTTCATGCAACCAAATATATATATATATTCTTTGATACGCACGACCAACGGTCAGAATACGTACAATCCCCGTTATATTTGACAAACGGTCGATTTACGCGCTTTTCTCACTCATAATCGCTGGACATTGGAACCAAGCAATTTCTAAGAGATACACAGGGTGTGCGACAAGGTGAATATATATAGTGAGAAAAAATCTATACGTCGATTCGGAAAAGAAAAAATATAAAGGGGCACTCAAACTTCAGTAAATTCAATCATTAAAACTATGGTAAGTTCTGAACATATGGTTCAGGGGTCACACGAGCGTTCCAGGTGTACATTTTGAAAAAAATATTATGGCTGATTATTTTTGAAGCATACAAAGTAATTATCACCCAAACCTACAAGTTTTCTTAGAAGAACTGTATTTAATGTAAGTCCGCAATCCATAAACAATAATTAATCGCTACCTACAATAAAATTGTCAAGAGTGCTAATGTTCTGGAATTTTTAATTGTCAAAAAATTTAAATGCAGATCTTTTTAGGCAACTAAGTTATACGATAACAAAAATCATATTGAATGACGTATCGTAACGGGTCACATGTCGAAAGTATAATAACAATGTATGTTTCAAATTTTAATAACAAGTTTTTGTCGTCTTCCCAAACTTGTGACTTAAAAAAATGTTGAAAATCAGCTAATTGTGGGAAAACGCATAGCTCACACGTCTTTCTACCTGTGCACAAATTTGGGAGTTAAAAATGATAACGACCGAAGCAGGAATTTTTCAATTGCTCTATTATTATTTCCATAAATTACCGAATTTTGAACTTCGGTCCGAGCGACGTAAAAACCTTCCACCTTTTTATCCAAGTTGATTAAGCCAGTTGATTGTCAGGCTCCATCCAGTCCGACCGCACGAGCGAAAAAGGTTTCCGTCAACGCTCCATGTAACGTGATTCCATTGAGAAGTAAAAAGCATCAAAACGCCTAGTCATCTGTGGCGAATCCGATTTTTTTACAATTTCTAGTAGCCAATAAATGAACGAAAACGAATTGCTTTGTAACGTTTTTGAGATGAAGCTATGAATGTTGCAACAGTCATTTAATCTGACGCCGTTAAATCGCACTATATAGTCAAACATGTAAAAAATGGTATTGGTGTTAAAAAAATATTGAGCAAAATCGGCAAATAAGAGGCACACAACTTCTACGATATTTTATTTTCTCCACATAGCTTACCCCGACAAACAAATCATGTTTTTTCTCAATGTTTGCTTGCTCATGCCAGATGCTTTCAGAAAAAAGAAGGATAAAAAGAAGCAACGTGCCATCCTCGAATCATTATAGACTATTTTAACAGTAAGTTTCATAAATTTCAAATCGTCATGTTTTATCAAATTTCACGGTTTTTCGTAAACTTTGTGAACTATAAATATAATTGATCTATTATCAGTTGTACGTCATCCACGAAGAGATCCGATAGCGTAAAACAGCAAAACGGTCGCACCAGCCATAGAATCAGTTTTCACTGCAGTAGAGTTTGGCCGGGCATTCAGTCTCCACATCGAACAATCCACTATGACTCTCGGCACGCGCCCATCTGTATCCATGAGTGTATGTGAGTGCGACTTACAAACGCGCGCGCGCGCAGAATGCGTGACGGAACAACGGTCAGGACGACAAGGATCGAATAAAGAGGGAGGGGGGACATAAGCGAATATATCAAGGAGGAGAGTTCGGAAGTGATCCGAACGGGGGGTTCAATAGAGGCGCCGAGGAGATTTTCACCCCTCGAACAAATCCGATGCTGCTCGCCCGATTCCGAGTAAAAAAAACCGGTACAAAAAACAGTTTGAAAAAAAATGGAACCGGCTAATGTAAGCCGCGTGCGTTACCCCAATCGCACCTGATTGTCGAGGGGAATACAGCTAAAAAAAAGAAGCAAAAAAACCGATGACATAATCGTAAAAACATGCTTGAAAAAACGATGCACTTGTTTTGTAGGGTTGAAAAAATAAACGAGTGCTTTATTTGTAATTCGAACACAATCTGAACAAATAAAAGACCAAAATGAATACAATTATTAATTAAAATAATAAAAACAATATAAATATGTGAAGAGAAACAAATAATTGGATTTTAATTAAATTGCGCTTGAAACGGTTAATAATGTCTACAATATTATCGTGTGTTTAACACGGAAAAGAGCCCAATCTCGAGTTATAGATACGCGTCGCGACATGGCTTTTAACGTTTACACTTTTTTTTTTTAATACTGGACGTTAAGACGCTACCACGTCTCTAAATGTGATTCTTACGTGCATTGATGGATAAGATTTTCTATTTATATATCACGGCGTATTGATGAACAGTCTGCAATGAATGAAGTGAGATTGGCTACGATGATTAAAGTCTGTTATATTGCAAGCTGAAAGAAAAAAAAGTTACCTACGCTTTTCTAGCGAACAAGTGTTTATTGGTCTATTTTCGGTTAACCGACTAATGCGTAAAGTGGGAGCGTAAGTAGTGGGTGGTTTGATTTTGGAATGCTGGAAGGCTGCTAATGGTCAGCTCACGTACGGACAAATAAAGATATATACTCTTATCCTACCTAGAATTCCTTTGATATGAGATCCTTATAGAAATTTTATAATGTATAGCAATGAATTTGTGATCAATTTGCTTTTCACAAAAGGTCCATTACCATTTTTCACAGCATAATTTTTAATGGGTTAAATAAGGTAAAAATTTCACATACAAAATGAATAACATCCTTCTATAATTACCACCAAAAAGTTTGTACAGATAAACGCTATTATCGAACCTGAAACGATACTGCTATTAGCATTACACTGTTCCAGGTATGAACTATTTTCATGATTACTCTTTCTTCTAGCGAAACAATACCGCTAGTGGCCAAAAAACTGTGAGAATCGGTGATCAATAACTGTTAAAATTTGCAGTTGATTAACGCTACTAATGGTAAATGGTAATTAATGCTAAAAACGGAAATTCTATCTACAAATTTGAATGGATTTTAAGAGTAATGAGTGAACAAGTTGAATAATAACTGTTGCTCTGCAGATAGTTAAAGGTGGCCAATAGCTATGAGCTATGACCATAAAGGTGTTCGCCATGTAGCCACAATAACCAATAGAAAACGTATACAGGGGTGGTGTCAGCAGATGAACCATAAGTATGGGTCAACCCAGCACGAGCGTGGGTCAGCTGTCAGTTGTTTGTCCTCAACGCGCGCGCGAGCTCGATCTCTCCCTTGCACATACATGGGTAATAGCACTAGTAAGGCTCCGTAGAATCGAGCGAGCGGGAAAAAGCCCCGCAAAGGACACAACGAGGGATGAGGGAGGGCACCATTTGCGAGCTATCCATGCAGCCTGCGTTCTCAGCATGCCCCCTCCCCTCTCCCCTTCTTTTGGACAACGGACGACCACCGAATATCTTGCGTGATCGGACCTTATGTATTTTTTTACCCTCTTTTTTTTCCTATAGAAAAATGAAATGGAGTCGACGAGCGGAGTCGGACCCTCGAATGACCGGTGCTCCCGCTGGACCAGCCGATATACATGAACTAGGCTTTCTCGAAACGGAAGTTTTTCAGACGGGGAAAAAATGAAACGGCCGATGAGAATTATTTTCGGTGGAGAAATCTCCTGAGGAAATTCGAGGATTTTTTTTACAGGATGTCATATATATACACACACATATAGAAACTTAGATAGCTGTACGAGGGGAGAGTATACAAAGATAGATATTTTGTGGAAACATTTTTTACGGACAAAGATACAAGTTGTATATGTTTTTTGCTATTGCAGTTTGATTTTTATTACTCTTGTTGATACATTTTCATATAAAAACGGTATTTAACCGGTGATTTAACAATCGGTGGAAATTCCTATAGAAAGGGAATGGTGATTCGAATGCAATTCGAATTATAAAAGTGTTGGCATAGAAAAAAAACATTGTTAGCTGACTATGACAATGGCAAAAAGGAAGCGTTATAATTTAACGACAGTCTGTAAATGTCTGTATCTGTGTTGAATCGTTCCATCGTAGAGCTTGAACAACTGAGCCGATTTCATCAAATTGACTGTCAGTCGATTGGACTCCATCGTCCAAATATTGTGGATTGTTTTTTTAATGAAAAAAATTATGATGGCTGTGATTGACGAACCACCAAATTCTAGAAATAAAAACTTGATCAAAGGAAATTCGAGTACAGCAACATCGAAAGTAGAGCTTAAAAAAACTTAACACAGCTTAAAAACACAGTTAAAAACTGCTTAAAACACGTTGCCTTGCCTTAAAATGCAAATCACAAAAATCGATTCCTTCATAAGTTTTTCTCATTCAAAATGACATATCTCATCTGATCAAAAATATAAGACATTCACAGCATAATGGGAGTCAGTTGCCATCTGCTTAGTCGCCTTTGACGTTCGGTTGTTTTACTGAGAAAAATTTAAATACCGCATATTCTATTGCATTTTCACAATTCTTATATCTACGATTCATAAATGCTGTGATTTTTTTTTGCTAGATAAAAGTTTCATCCGACAAAAAAACAAATAATTTTCCGAGCCATGGTCCATAAAGGGGTTCTAATGGTCGAGAGCTTCTACCAAAAATACTGCCAGCAAGCCTCCATTATTTGCGTGCCTGCCTATCTTCATCATCCGTAGTGATTGGCAGAGGGGTTTTCGACGAAAAAGAAATACATACGCAGGGCACGTGCCCACTTTTCTCGTTGTGTCAATCTAGCTTATTTTCGATTCGCATTCTAACTTAACTACGATTCAAACAAAAAGATGTATCCCCTGGAATACTTCCTTATGCGATCTTTGCAGGAACTAAACGAGATAAGTTTGCGCGTACAAAATAATTTGCGCAAACATTGTCAATCGAAAGATTCCATTAGAATTTCGGTAATCAGTGTGACAGTAACATTTATTAAAAAATCAATAATTTCAGAGGCGCGTCAGCAATATGCATCAACGTCAACACAAAAAGACTACCCCGAATATTCTTTGATACATATATATTTGTATATAAGTAGCATATGTATGCATATGTACGCAGATGAAAATACGAAGCTGGAGAAAATGATGCATATACGCACGATGGAGGATGAGTGGATGCTTCGAAAAAGGGGTGGCGTTTAAACAGCTGTGGCCAAATCCTTTTTCCAATTCTTGTTTCTTCTGGTCGGAGGTAAAGTCGGAAAATAGGACGAAAAAATATTTTCTCATTTTGTCGAGTATTCGAGTTCGTTTGTATTTTGTGTCTGTTTGTCCTGCATGTTTTAAGCGACTCTGTTTTTTACCTTTTTTCGAGATTTTTAAAAACTCTCTTCTTGCCAAAGATTATAAGGTTTTTCAAGAATACATACACTCTTCACGCGAGTGAAAATAATATAGAAAAACAATAAACTCAAAGGGTGTAAAAGAATTCGGCGAAAATCCGAAAATTTTACACATAACATTATACATTTATATAACACGCATATATCAATGTGTAAGGGATTCGACGCCAATAAATGCTGCCTTCTAACAATTATCAGAATAATTACGTCGGCTGTCAATAAAAATGCATGTATTTTGAGAGGACTTTCTAATAAATTAAAAAATATAAAATCCTTTGCCTAACACAAAAACGGCTAAAGGGATGAGAGCTTCGAATAGGAGTAGTGCAGTTGCCATTCGGGCGTTATATTTAAGCACGTTCTCGTCACACTTCGGGGTCAGTGTACGATGTTTGAGATATAATTTACGACGGTTTTGGGTTTTTATTGTCGCTCCACTGACTCTAAAATTTGGTGCGTTTACTGTTACCCACCGGTAACGGGGTTAACGGGCATGAGGTTCGCAGTGTTAAAATGTGACAAAAATCCGCAAAGCCATTGCCGTTTTATTAAAATTTCGACTTTTCCTGAGGTATCCTTTCTCTTCGAACTTCCGTAAATTATGAGCTAACGAGCCCGACTTTTCAGCTCAAATATACCACGATATATGGATGCTAAATTTTATATTTGTTAAGAATGAATAAAATAGCTCGAAGTCTATTAAATTCCACGGTATTCCAAAAGCTAATGTTAACCTTTAACTATGGCGATGCGTGCTAGTGCCGCTAATGCAAAATAAACATTAACGCCTATAGTTAAAAGTTAAAGCAGAATTTGAAGTCTCTGCGCAAAATTTGGTACATAAATAAAATCACTTCGACAGATGTGTTGCGATGAAAATTCGTACGGTTGACAAATCGTAGTTCTTGTCACAAAACCTTATAGTTCATTAAAGATAGCGGTAGAAAGTTACTCAACGTATCACGAAATATCTATAAATAGTCAAATTCCATAGTATAGGGAAAGGTTTACGATGTATTTTTTTGAGCACTAATATTAACAGGATTATGGTCATTTAGGAACAAGCCATCCGATGCACTGGAAAAAAAGCACAGGCCGAGCGCCCCATTCTGGTAGCCATTGCATTGTTCCGGGCGTGGATACTCTATTCTGCAGCTCTCGGTGAGTCTTATCTACACACCTGATGAACCCGCTAAATATAATTGATGTATCTTGTCAATGGTGCATCGGACGGAACAATCGATGATAATATTTCGCTCTTAATTCTAAAATCAAACCATTCTCCGTCATTTGAAAACGAATTTTTTTTTTAAGTAGTAGTCTCGCCACAGTCACGTTCGAATATCAATTCACCAGTTAATGTCTGAAAATTTGGACATAACTTGCGGAATAATCTAATAATTTTAATTAGTAAAAACATATAAACTTTCGGAAAAAATGTCTGATATAAAGTTTAGAGGTAAGATGAGAAGTAATCATCTTTCCCATTTCTAATACACATAGCTTTTGAAAGTTAAAAAAAAATCTGTACAACAGTTACGGAGTTATTGCGTGAAATGCGAACTTTTCCTACCGTTCTCCGTAAGAACGGAAGTAAAATTATGCAAGTATAGTTATCTGGGACGGTGAATCCTTTGGAAATTTTGCACGTAATTACGTAATAGTGTCCTGAATATATGGTAAAAATTTAAAAAAATTCTATACGAAAACCCTTTGGCGAGACCAAAAAAATCTTTGACGAGAAATTTTGGACTCTCTCAAATATCAATTAGAATTAAAAAACGCAGTTGAGCACACAAAGGATCGCTGTGTCCACGTGTATGTGCAATTATAAAGTAATATTGAATGAAAATAAATCTGTCAGATGGTGAAGATTTTTCAAGAATTTTCGTGATTTTAATTTACATTTGAAACTTAAGAAAACGTAGAGAAAATTTCTGCAAATTGTCCACCGAAAAACTTGAAGCCGTCCGTATATCAAAAATGCATCCTGCACATTTTCATATTTTTTCCATGAAGGGGGCAAAGTCCAAAAGAAATATATTGGCGCAGAGAGAGTTGGGTTAAAAGGTATAATAACAATGAAAAAGACATAAGAAAGAGCGAGAAAAGAAAACGTAGGTAAAGTAAGGCGCGCGTCACGTCGTATCGTCCGTTTTGACATAATCCTTACAGTCATAAATTTAAAACTGGCAATTAAACATGATCTAATACCGAGAATTGGTGGGTGGAGCAAGAAAAATTTTATAGGAGTTTTGTTCGTCGTTTGGAAATCCTTGCAATCGTCACAAGACGAAAGGGTCTTAGCCCACTTATATTTTTCCTGCAGAGAAGAACCAGAAGGAGAACACGAGGAGGAAGAAAAAGAGGAAGAAGCTAAAAGGAAAAGAAGAGGCATTTTCTCGGGTCAAAAGTAACGGCAGTGAAACAATGTATACCTCAAGGTATCCCATCCTACCGCTCTATAGCTACAGACCGAATCACACGGATTATGTTGTTTGTATGCATATTATTGGCCGCAATAACGCAAAACCACCCCAGGCGGAAAAGTCGTGAACAGCATAAAGTACAAGCCCATCAAAATTATGTCAACCAAGAAACCTTTCGTTCATATTTGCTCAACATCGAAAAATTGGCTTATACTTTCGTCACTCTTTGCCTTTCTCATATTACCTGTGTTCAATATATTTGATCGTCACCTCTGACCCTCGTGTCGCTATCTTCTAAAGAAGATAGCGACACGAGGGTCAGAGACGAAGACACACACACGAGAAGAAGAAAATGCGACAGAGAGCATCACTGCTCTCTGTCGCATTTTTTATCATTGTTACGGTGCTGTCGTAGTCCAAAAATCGTCGAAACATGTCTCGATCGGTTCATACCTGTCCGCGCGGTCGCATCTTCATTGAAGTAGAGAAAACAATTTAAACAAATTTTGTACAGGATATTTATTTTCAGAATGTTAACATGTTAAATATTTATCGACAAAATAACATCGATCAAGAGCCAAGCATAAAAAATGTTGTCACATTTTTTTCAACTTTTTTATAAATGTTACAGATACGAAATTTTCAAAGTTCAAATGTAAATTCAGAAGGGGATGATAGCAGAATTTCGTAGGATACCATAATAACATTACCGATAGTGACGGGTGCGCGGTACCAAATATTGACCTCGAGTGAGGTCAGTACTTGGTTTGGTGACCGCCATGCACCATCTCCCGCATCGATCGCTGAGCCGGGAGTAGTTTTCTGAGTTTCCGATGGTGCTAAGCAACCGAAACTCGGTAAAAGTATAGCCGCCTGTATCGACCGTGTTTTCCACAGTTTCCCTTGGTCCTCGTTGCAAATGCGATACAGTGGTAGAAGAAAAAAGAAAAAAAGGAAAGAGTTTTTATGGCCAATACTCTTAGGCGGCCTCTCAGGAACGTACAAAATAGTCAAGTGGGGGAAAAGGCGGGTTAATGTGATGGGATAGGCTCGAAAAACCCGCAAGGCTATGCGCAGAAACATAAAAAAAATGTTTAAATATAATAACGCTTCGGACAACACTGCTATAAATGGATTTTTTTACTATCGCTAGCGTAGGGGAAAGGCGGGTAGCACCGGACGGTGGGTAACGCCGGACAGCTCGATTTCTGGACACTTGCGACTACTACTTACTAAAAAAATACAAAACAAGAAAATGTGACCTACATCGGTGCCTTAATTTCTACGT
>JABSMR010011357.1:0-11353 GCA_018902295.1 Dusona sp. PSUC_FEM 10030013 | reverse complement strand
TTTTAAATTAGTTGCAGGGCACACATCACTGGTGGTATTAACCCATTAACGCCGAAACAGACACTTTTTCGACCCAGTTTTCAACGGCTAGTCCTCTTATAAAATCCGTCGGGAAAAAAATCAGGAATAATCATTTCCAACACGAAATTTTCTCAGCTCTCAGAATTTTCACAAAATGTAATCCAACAAAGTTATGTTTGTTTATTTAAAAAAAAACGCATTTTTTCGCTTCAATACTTTTTTCAATCAACATTTTCTCATCGAGATTCGATGGGGATCCTTCCGGGGGGGTCAAGATTTCGCGTCCATGGGTGTCAAAGAATCATATCCAGTGTCTAACCAAAACGAACTGTTGATGGGTTAACACGTGATCACTTTACGGGCTAAAACTTATTTCTAGAAAAAACTCAATACTAGAATACTACACTCAATCTACCCCAATATCCACACATTAAAAACATTTAATCTTCAATTGTTAACACTATAAATACATATAGTTTGATGAATAAATTAATAAAGAAAAGATGTAACCGAGACTTATCTCCTAATAGAAACAGACACGCGTAATCGTAAATTTTAAGGTTAGAGACACGCGTTTTGATGTTACAGCAATAGTATTAAAGTCATGAGGCACGCCTTAGTAGGGCCTCACACGGCAAGCCGTGTAGGGAATGTTGCGACTGAGCCCTACTAAGGTTTGTTTAAGTCAAGGCTCAGTACGACCTCACTAAAGGTATGCCTGATTAGCACCATTTCATACCAACCTGATTTGGGTCATAATGGAAGGCTCATTACCACTGGATTAGGCGTTCGATAATAAGGCTGCTTGTTACTCTACCTCTGATCACGGCGACATCCCGAACAGGCAAACCCTAACAAATATCTGGGTGGGTTTTTGAGATTCAAGTATAGTATCGAACCGAACTGAATAACCATGATATGCTTTAACTCTATCCGCGAAATGCTTTACTCTCGCATAGATGAATGAAACAAGCTTGCATAAGATGCTCTGTTTACAAGCAATCCAAAAATACTTTCGGGAGCAGTGGATCAACGATTTGGAACACTCATGAAATATTTCTGCACGAAAATTTATCGTAAACTCTGACTATACGTTTAAAGGTATTCGCATATTTTTTCAAGAAAAGTTTCATTGTACACATCCGCATAACATGATGCATTTTTTCCATGCATTCTGCGTTATTTTTAGTTTCATCTATTTCTTTCCGTACTACGCAATCTCTACTGTAATTCTAAGATATATTATTACAAGTGTTCCAGTTATTAAGTTTCAGTTATTAAGCTATGACATAATAATAAGGGTAAGTTAAACAGGCTGGATGTATTTAACTAAGAAATATGAAATTTGGCTAAGAGAATTTTCATATTTCAGGGGAAAAAAATCGTATGGAGGAATTCCTATACAAGAGAATTTTTATATAAAGGAATTCCTGTGTACAGAGCAAAAATTGAATTGATATTTACTGAAACTTTTTGTCAGAATTCTGTGTTACATAAATACGTCGTACTATGTCGTACATTGGATTTTATTTTAGAAAGTAACAAAGCAAAAGTTTAAATATAAAAAATCTGTGAATTTTTACTGTGTTACGCCGTGAAAACGTAACAGCTTTTATTACCCAAGCAAGCATAGAAAGGCTCAAATCGGTCAAGAAGAAATTGAACCCTAAATTTCTGAACTCGGACTGATGAAATTTAAATTGAAAGTAAATTTTCATGAATACGAAATCGAAATGTAATCATAGACCTCAATTCGCGAGCGTTTTTATTGAAAACCGTATATTCGATCGAATAATAAAAAACTACTGTAGGCTATCTGTAAAAATACAACACAACAATTTTTATCGTCTCATTTGACACAGTCCAACAAAAATGTACTAACACAGTAAGATGTCGTGGATTTTTTTATCCGTCTAGGGTTATAAAATTCATAGGAATTAACCAGATTAACAAAATGTATACTCTTGATTTACTTTGTAAACCTCGTCTGCAGGTACAAGAGAAGGTAATATTATTGCGGAACAGTGAAGATCGTGTACAACATAAAGAGGCTCGGTATTCAGCCATGATTTCTATAGAGAAAATGAGGACCGATCTGATAACTTTTATCTTAAATTTATCTCAAATTGTCACGAGATACTCGTCCTATATGTTTATTGTCCAATCAAGCGTGTCTGAGGTTGGTAATTGTGCAATTTGTGGTAGAGTAAAGTATCCAATCGCCGGTCATGTACCAGTAGTCGCCCGGCGACTGAGTACTTCAACCTACTCCCTGTGCTAACAATTGCAACTATGTATACAGCTCGCATCTTATTCTAGGTGAATTAAATCTTCGAGTCGACTTACGAGAAAGATAGAACGAGTTTATTCCGGAAAAGTCTAATGTTTCTAACGAAGTCATTCATTGGAACGCAAATTTCCGTAAAATATCGTATTATTTGACGTGCTTCGCAAAGACCTGTTTCGCAAAGACAAATAATTGAGTTTTGACATCGTAAAATATCACAATCAGTGACAGATAAATTTGATATATGACATACTCCCATGTATTCTTTCAAGTTCAAATGTATAGTGTGGGAATACGGCGTGGGTATCTGGGCCAGGTCAACAATTTCCAAGTTACATCGCCATCTTTACTTCGAAAGATCTAATAAATACTAAACCAAGGGATTACATGTGCCCAAAGTTATCAAAAAATCGATTTTTTTTTGCCTCACAAAGTGTGGGGCAGAAACGATTCTAAATATACGTTGTTTAGAACCGGACTCTAATGAAAAATCCAAGTTTTCGGACTTCAGGGGGGAACGCGCGAGCCGCCAACTTGAATCGTAGGTGCCAAAAATTGGTTTTTCTAAAATGACTCCGCAACAGTATTTTTAACAAAAAAAATGTCAAACACAAATTCAAAGTAGAAAAAACATTTTTTTCATTGGTGTTTTATCGTCAGTTTAATATTTAATAAGTTAAAGCGCGGGAAGATAAGAAAAATGCAAAAAATCGTTTAACTCCATTTTTGTTTGGGTAAATTTTATATTATATTATATGCGTTGGAACAAATAATTATTTTGAAGACAAGATCCATTATGGAGAGGCACTGAACTTGGAAAGAGTGGATTAAACCTATAGCTTCTAGCATTTAATGCTCTAAAAGATAATTAAAAACTTAGCCAATGAACAAATTGACATAAATAAAGCTTGGGCGAAATGGAGCATTTGAGATCGACAAATACGTAGTTACTTTGCATTTGGTGATAGCAAAACCTAGAGTGAGTTCTTGTTTAATTCATGACTAGCTGTGTCTGCGAACTTCACCCGCGTCACGTCTAGCCGGTACAAGAAATAGCTTTTTTAACGAAAATGTAATGTTTGTTTTTTTTTTCTTTCGAAAAGAGAAGTAATGGAAAAAATTTTTTTTTAAGTTTTGTAAAAACTTTCAAGGGTATACGAAAGAATATTCAAAAATATAATTCATTTCTGTCAGTAATAGTAATGAATAAAATAATAAGTATAATCAACAATAAATTAGTGATTAATTATAAATAATTAACGATGAATAATTGAGTGATTAGTTATAAAATAAATAATGCCTACGGCGATGGATGCTCGATCGGTGTAGGGCTTCGGCGGTCTCCCAAATTAAGTGACCTGCAGCAAGGTCAATACTTGGTTGGGTAACCGCCTAGTCGTGCACCGGCTCGCGCATCGATCGTTGAGCGGAAGAAGTTTCTCTGAGTTTCTGATTGTGATAACCAACTAACTCAGTACAAATATAGCCGTCTATATAGGCCCGGTTTTCCCCAGCTTCCCTTGACCCTCGTGCGAATGCGATAGAGTATAGTGCTTTAAGCAAGAGTGGCTGTAGGCAACACTCTGGCGAGTTTCATAGGAACTGGTACAGAAAGTTAGTAAATTGTAGGGAAAAAGTGAGGTTAAAGTGATGAGGATGAGCTCGTAAAAACCCGCAACGGTATACGTAGGAACATTGAAAATAAAAATATAAAATAAATGAATAATTAAATTGAATCGACCACTGCTCTTTACACTAGTCAAATAAGTCCTAAATTTTCACACTATAAAAGTATGCCAAGTTCACTGCACGTGTTCTCCATAGTAAAGGTAGATTTCTATTGCAGGATTTGTCCTTGACCTACAAAAACATCAATAATGATGGAGAGGCAAATCCCATCAACTGATGAATTCAAACGTCCACTATGGGGAATTTTCGTCGACATTGAAAGCAATTTCACACCATCCATTTTTAGACTAACTTTTACGGAACAAAATAACAAAGGGTGCATCAAAATCGGTTAAAAATTACGAACTATTGTTTGAAATATCTCGACGAACATGTATCATCATGAAATTTTAGTGTCCCTTTACGAATCCACCCATTCGTGCCTTTACATATGAATCATTACTAATATTTTTCCAGGCTATGATCCCATGCGGTAATACAAATTGATTTTCCCCACGTTTATTAAGCTCACCGGCTCGCTCATTAACCATAGTGAACATTTATCACAAATTGGACTTGTGCGAAGCACAACAATTCAGTCAGTTGGATTTTTTCCACATTTTGGTTTCTGTGGTAAATCAAAATCCAACGTTTTGATTAACCGAAAAAAAAGTCTTATGCGTTGCGCATTCAAATTTGACACGTTAAAAAAAGTTACTTATTTCCAACCATATAATGTTTTATTAATGCTTTAGTCCGACCGTAATTTCTGTCCGCAATTTTTGTATCTAAATAAACTCAAAATCGCAAAAAAATCAAAATACATCAAATGATGTCACATGCCATAATGAAATGAACCGCATAAGGAATTTACATTGTCTGTGCAAATTCCGCAGAGTATACCGTTGAGACTAGACTCTCATTTGTTTTATTTATGGGATAAAAAAGAGGTTGAATTAAAATACCAAACGGCACAGCGAAATTCCCTCAGCACTGTGATAAAATATAGGAACCCATCTCTCACTCGGTTGCGGCGCAACCATGAATTTGACCTTCCAAGCAATTTAAAAAGCTTCATATCGAGGAATAAGCAATTTAATATGTTTTTGTATGCGATATTTGACTGTGCTGCGTCGTGGAAATTGACATACAATTTTAAATTACTTTGTTAAGGTGCTCAGGGTAAGTACATTTAGGTGAAACTCTAATGTTTACCGGTATTTGATTGAGATTAGTGTCGGATCTGTCTCGGCTTTGACAATGATTCGATCCTTCGGAAGAGTGTCTAAATCTTCTACTGAAGTTGAGTAGATTTCGTGTTATCATCGTATTCATAGCGACGATAAGTACGAGAGGAACGATGAGACTGGCGATGCTGTCGATTATGCTGATTATTCTCATAACTTCCCACCACTCGGGTTTAAGGTCGCAAATTTCTTGGCCATCCTTATGCACGACCCCGGCGGTAAAAAAAGCATAAGAGTGAAGGGTAAAGGCGGCGACAACGAGAGCGAGTACTATCGTCTTTGCTCGTGCTATTGTACACATATGTGGCCGATGAAGTGGATATTGTACGGCTATGAATCTTTCCACCGTAAATGCCACGATCAACCATACGCTCAGTGAGCTGCAAACGGCGCTTATATAAACAAGTATCTCGCACCAACCGTCCTTGTTAAAAACTCGCCAACCGATCGCGTTGTTGAGCCACACGCAAAGCAGAGCTACCAGGAATCCAAAATCCGCAGTCGCCAATGCAGCCAGATAATAGCTTGAACTTCTCATTTTCAAATGCGTATTCAGAAAGACCACGCACGACAATAAATTACCAACGAAACCCAATAATATAATAAAAGGAATGTAATAGGCGTGAAAGAAATCAAGTAAAAAAAACACAGCATTGCAGCCTGATTCCTCATCGCTGTCTATATATTCGTAACTCGTACTTGTATAGTTGGTCGACGAATTTGAAACCGCGTAGTTCATCGTCGATCGCCTCGTTCTCGTTAAGAGACTAACGAACGGTGTTGAATGATCGTAATCATCAAAACAATTCCACTCGAATGTCATCGAACGATCAATTATTCCAATCCTTATTTTGTTGGACATTTTTCCCGTTGCTATAATGAGTCACCTTGCTTTTCTTGTAATCGAAGTTTTAACCTTTATGCGCGGTAAAAACTAGTTTCCTTGGAATTTGAAATTTCATAAAAAGTCTATCAAGTTTCGATGCTTTCCAGTTGCCAAATTTCATCGGAGAACACGTTATTTATCCCATCGGCAGACTCATACCCTCCTGCGATTCAGAGATGTAAATATCATTGCGATCGCTCTCTACTCTGGTTGTTCTTCTTCCTCTGGGCAAACACGAACGATGACGCCACGCTTTAATAAAGCAAGAAACCACGAAAAAGCATGCTATGCGTCAAACAACGGACGCTTGAACGACTGAAACTCGCAGATCGCGATGGCGAGTAAATATTAAGATGGAATTTTACATTGATATTATAAGTTTTTTCTTCGCAATTGATCTATAGAATTTATCGCCGATTATAACATTTGCGCTTCGAAGAACGGACATTGATTTTCATTACTAGCGATAAATACATTTTCATTTGTGAAAAAAGCCACCAAAAAAATGTCGCTGAATATATCTTCCTCGAAGACAAATATTGTCAATGGGCATCAATTTTTTTTTTACTCCCGGTGAAAAGAGAGCAGGATTTATTCACTATCATAATCCACATGTTTGACGTCGCTCTTGACGTGACAACTTTTGTTATGGTTTTCGTGGTACTTCACTCTAATCACACCAGATGACCACTCGGTGACGTTACGAAAACTATGCAACTTGTTCCAACACGTGCTCCGATGACAAAATCAAAGTTTCGAAAAGCTTACGCCTCAATCACAAATCGAACAAGTTCTCAGGTTAAATTATGCAAAATTTATATTTCGATACATTGAAGATTTTCGAGCAAACCGACAATTTTACACTATAATGAAAATAACTTCGTGAACACCTATTACTTGCAACGAGCAGGGAAGTGAAATGGAAATTTTCGGCACTGTTTTGAATCGAAAGTTACCAATACTCGCGGCCAAACATCTTGCACAGTGAAAGTGTCTTCTCATTTACGGATTTCGAGATATTTTTCATTACACATTTACATGTACCGCGATGCATAAAATTCAATTTACAATTTTATCCCGATACTGCAACACCTCTATTTTTTTCCATGGATATCGCAGAATTCCGCACAATTTCCTTTTGGTGAACATAAAACCACTTCGGTTAATGTTTATCCTTCAGAACGTTTCTCCACACAATTAAATATAACACTAATAGCTGGATTATTGACTTTCGCGATTTAGCATTTTATATTTAATTCGAACCACGTGTCTAAAAATACGTGCTCACGTAGAAGCGTTACCGGATTTATGTCAATGCCGGATAAAGCTTTCGCAATAAAATTGTTTATTTTTCATAAAAAAGAATGACAACTAAATTGTTATTTTTAAATTGTCTTATACTTTAGTCTTTTAAGCTGAATCACTTGTTTTCTGCTCTATAGTTTACAATTTCACGGCATGCACCTTTTCTTCCAAAATTATTCCATTAATGGTTTATCATCAATACTTTATTAAGATCGTAAATTTTTCCATGAAAGTAAAACGGAATGTATTTACTATATTTTTATTTAAATTTTTCAACTTTTTCAGTAACGTTCGAAAACTTAGTTGTTCTCTTTAGAGGAAACGCCACTTTACGTTGTACAATGAGAAGAAGCGCGGGATGACTGGTAACGTGATGCTTGGCATCACCCTCCCAATGTTTTTGGCCTCCCGGCCGAAAAGTTTGGTCCGCATGCGCCCTGTAAGCACCCCTATAGATAACGTCGGAGATTCCCACTAATGTTGATCCCTCAACAATGTTCGTAAAACAATGACATAATTTTTTTTGACAAATTGGTCCAAGACCGTTTCCGTCTGTGAATACAATCGAGAAACATTATCTGCGCCATAAAAATTGTTGCAGATTTAATGTATCAAATATGTGAACCCATTAAACTAATAACTAAATTTGTCCCGATTGTTCTATCTACGTTACAATCGTACTAACCACAATCAGTACATAGTTCATTCAAAATTTTACCACTTTACAACATTACAAATGAACGATTAATCGATTATTTTAACAAATAATTCGATTACCTATGTTTATTCTCTACTTCCGTCGTGTAATTGAACACGAGAAAAATAAAGGGTGTTAGAGGGAGAGTACAGGGGTTGACTCAACGACAATATCTCCCTCATTGCACTAAATAACAAGGCAGACAAAATTGAAGTGTGAGGCGATGGCGGCTCCGTAAATTACAACCCAAAATGGTAACCGCCCTATTTGACTTAACGGGCTAGTTCATCATCAATTAATTTCTTTCTCTCTCGGTTTATTCACTTAAGAAACTTGGCTTACAAACCGTTTGACTAAATTGCTATTTCCATTTGCAAAAAAACACAAAATAACAGGCAAACTGCTATGCCGAATATTATGGATTTACTTAACTTGTTTTAAACTATAATTCGTATGAGAATCTTTACGGAGAAACTACATACGCTTTATTATATAAGGCAACAACATTCACAACAAATGATTCTCATTTGTTATTATATATTTTTGTGCTCGCTTTCTTTTCGTTTTGTAGTATATTAATCAGTTTCACACACAGCTTCCTTGTACTTATCACGAATACGAGCTTTTTGCGTATAAAACAATTATTCGAGATAAGACTAGTGTACCTCGTTACACTGAAGTGTTGAATGCGCCGTTGCCTTGCCGCGCCAGATTCCGCCTCCCAAGATAATGTACGATATCTCATTCAAACAGTTGTGTGAGCACAAACACGTGTTAGTACGGCCGACCAATAACTTTTCATCCATATGAGATACTATTGTTTATATTTAAAATTTCCGTTATTATATCCATACAATCCACTTTTGAACGATTTTATAATGTAATGAGAAGCAACATACATGATTTTGAGTGTATATTTTGGCTTTATACACCCAAAGCAGACTTGGTTTTGCGTATAAAAAAGTTTAAATTGTCTTTAAAAAAAAAATTAAAAAAAAAAGATGATAGGTCATTATAATATTGGTGAAAAAATTATCAGGCCATGGAACGTTAATTTCAAGAAATTGACAAATCGCTTGGAAAAAAATCACAAATATTTGTTTTCAGGCAAAATAAACTCATGGGATGTTATATAGTATTGGTACTTTTTACTCCAAACAAACCGAAGCGAAATTTCACACTCGAATTTTTGTTTATTTTTACGGTTCCGTATCTCCAGCCAGAACCTTTATGATATGACTCGATTGGCTGTCGGTGTGTGTCACAGTTGATTTTTTCTGAACATATTACGGAAATTGAGCTGAGATTTGCCACAGTTTTGAAATTTGCTAATCCGCTCATGTTCCAATAGACAGACATTCATTCAATAAAAAAAATGTCTTGATTATTTTCGTATTTTTTGGGTTCACTCCATTGTCCGTACGAATGTTGTTCGTAGTAGAATTTCTCTTGACCGAATGAAGCTGCCATGCTGAAATTTAACATAGTCCTAAAGCTCCCTAACCCGCACATATGTTCCAATAGTCGAAATATGTTTTTTCGCTAATTTTTAATGTGAAAAAAATTGATAGAAATTGCAATTCTTTACAAACGCTCCGTCTACTTTTCCCCTCGACACGTATGTGAACAAAGGCAGACCCATTAACCAGCAGACGGTCAAACAGGTAGACAGCCGGACGGACGAATGGGCAGACAGACAGACAGATGAAAGGACGAACAGACAGATAGACAGACATTTTAATAATTATATGACTGACTTCTTTATATCCAGATAACGAACTACTTTTTACGCTGTGAAAAAACAAACAATATTGGCTGTTAACTGTATACGGTTAATGGTACGGAACCCTTGAGATGCGAATGTAACTCACACTTGTTCTCTTTTTTTATATAAACAAAGGATTTTAATTTTAGTATAAACATACATTAGTAGTTTTAATGAATAGCTAATGATATTGAAGCTTGAGTTTTTAATTGAATGATTAGGTGTATGTTTTTAACGTCGAACATTTTTGGCGAATAATACAAGTCAAACAAACTCTGCATGGTGGGCAGATTCCCACTACATTAATGAGTAATCGACGAACAAAATACCTTGAATCTACACGCAACACTGTGCAGAAGGAAATTACTATTTTTTGTAGCTTATTACGTGTGTTTATCTTTTCGCTATCTTGTTTTTTTTCGTTTTACTTCAAGCTTCTGCAAAACGATACAATTAAATATATGAATACGAAAATATAATCATAGCGGAATTTTAAACACTTTCCACGGACATCGAAATTAGGGTGTGGCGAAATTTCTCAAACAACAAATCGAGTGTAAATAACAAAACGAATCACAAATTTTAGCAACGCTATGATCCGGCCTTCCGTCTCAGGCTCACTTTCACAAGGCAAGGCGGCATCACTTTACATCAAGTTTACTAAGAAATTAGCTTGTCAACATTTTTGCGATGAAAAATCTTAAACTTGAGAATGATTAAAATTTTATTTCAGGGATCATTTAATGCTCTAAGGCTGTTTTTTAGTTTTGTTATAATAAATAGCCGATCCAAAGACAGTCCCTAAATTCAATGCAATGCATTAGCCCCTTTAATTAAGGGGAAACAACTTCGTAGAATTTCATTTCTTTCAAAATACACTTTAGAGTTTTACGTACGAAGGGCAAGTGATTTCATTGATTGATTTCAAAAAAGGAGGAGGTTATTAATTCAACCCGTTTATTTATTTGTTTATGTATTTACACAAATCACTTTTTATTAGGTTCATCAAATTGATTTCCATCACGATCTAATTACGCCTTCGCTAGTTTCATTGAAGAGGCATAATGTCTAGTTAGAAGGCCGCTTTATTTTTCACTTTTCTTTTAAAAATGAAAATCTATAATATACTATGGAATAAATAATTCCGTGCATTAAAAAATATATTCTGAAAAATATCGCACGATTTTTTTTATGAGAAAAGACAACTGAATGTTGAAGAATAATAATCGTTTTAACAAAAAAACATCGACGTTAAAAAGACCCCTATAAAGTAAAACATAAATATATTGAAAGTCAATAGTACGGAAACTTTGTTAGACAGAAAGGAATTGAAGTCAGTTCGATGCAAATGAAATATGATAAAAACTGAAACCTCATATGCATACGAATTGCTAATTGGAGATAGGGTTTCTATTTAGTTTGTTTGGCTCCGACTACAAATTTTATTTATACAACGAAAGTTCGGTAAAAGTGACTC
>JABSMR010011346.1:0-11356 GCA_018902295.1 Dusona sp. PSUC_FEM 10030013 | reverse complement strand
TCATTGCGTTGATGAGAAAAATCTGATGTCCGAAAACGGACCACAGCCGGAATCGGCTAATTAAATCACATTTTTTGAAATTTTTTATATTCGCGTAATTATTATATTCGCGACGAAATCCGGTAGAAACGGATTTTAGTTTGATTTTTGGACACTTGGCGCTACCTATGCCATCGTTGCTCCATGATTCTTAATACACTATTAATTTTGACTTCAAGCTCTTCTCCTGCATGCTGTTCAATCCACTTTTTCAGACTACCCACCTCATTTGCCATTCTGCTTTTTATTTCGCTGCACTCGCATATATGCTTCAAGTTTTCTTCTTCTCTTACAAATATCCTGAATTTACTTGCCGACAAGAATTAGCTTTTTTTGTCAACTTTAACAAAACAGATTTTTTTTACGTTACAACATACGGTTGTAATCGTGCAAAAAGAAATTGTTGGGAACAAAATGATAGAAAATAATGAATTGTCAAATCGAGGATCCAATTATGATTATTTCAATAACACGGACCAACAGTGTATTTTTATTGTTTATATTTGTTCAATTATTTAAAATGAATTATTCATTATTTCGTTGCCTCTTTATATAATTAGACAAAAGTGAGAGACTTTTCGTGTCGCAGTAAGATGCACATCCACGTGTCATCTTCGCGTACAGAAACGAATTTAGGTCTAAATAACAATGACGTAATCAGATCGTAGATAAAAGTGATTGGAGGTAAAACTGCGTCACTTTGACCTCTGGGGTCAAACTTCATATTGGTATGCTTCAGAATTCTCATTATGTATATATATGTTATAAACATTGACAACTTACAAGTATGTATCTTTTGCCTCGCGAACCAGGGTCTCTTTGATCATCGCAAAATTATTAAAAAGACGCCGGTTCTCGTCATGCTTTTCTTCTTTCTCTCGAATGGTTTCAGGCTTCACACCAAGTACCAGGTTCGTCGTGCTCGAAAGAACAAAAGAGCGTTTGCATGCGCCCCCCGTGGGTAATACTCGCGACTCCTTCTCTCCACCGCCCCACGCCGTAGCCGACAACTCGGCCCCTTTCCCAAGGGGAGGAAAACAAAAGGGTTTGATTCCTCTGTTCGCCAGTGACCCTGCTGCCTGCGCTCATCTCGATGCTTCACGATGAGCCTACTTCGCGATAGCCCTGCCGTATAACCCTTGCTTTGCAAAAGGTACTTGCAAGTTATGCTGCTTCACAAACTTAAACTTATTCCTTTTAATTTTCAAAAGCGATAAACAGCGAAGGGCTTGTTCCCGGCCGCTTATCCTTAATCTAGTTTTATCTTGTCCGCCATTTTTTATTTTCATCGCCCTCCAGTCTGCCGTCTACCCTAGCATACTCTGCAGATTTTTATCTAATCACCCTTTCGTCGAGAAGTTTCACCAAAAATGTGCAACAAACATTTTTCATAGTAACAAAGATCGCAGCTTTTTTACATCAAAGTTTCTTTACGCTAAACTCGATTAATTGTTGTAGAAAAACGATTGAAAATTTCACTCATTCGTTTTCGCTCCTTCTGCTCGTGTTTCCTGCAGCCTGAAATGGCAGCAGCACCACTCGGTCTCTGCTCCCATCGCGTCTCTCAAAACGTACCTCTAGCCCCATCTCTCGCACGGTTTTCGCACTACCGAAGCTCGAGCGAACGTATTGTCAGTCGGTAAAACAATATTTTCTAGTTACTCGTTCGGATCTCGCACAACTCTGCGAGAGTTGAGCCTGTCGAGAGAAAAAGATCAGCAGGGCAGTGCTAACGGACAATATCGTTGCTCCGAAATATATTAGTGAACCGGGCAGCAGAAAAAAGTGTATAGAGAAAGACGAAGGGAAAAAAATACATTTTTTTTCTTCGCCTCTCGTTCTTGTGCGCGCTACGTCATCTATCATTGACTTCAATTCCGATTAGATTTGTAAAATGTCGAGTGTCCACGGGGTTGTGAAATATATCAAATAATTCTCGTTCAAAGACGAGACAAGAGTGTTTTTAAAGTTTCAATGCGTAACGAAGGGTTCGCGATCTTTAACGTTCGTTCGAAATGGAGGTGAGTGTTTGTCTATTTTTTTTTCTCCTCTTTTTTTGTCATTCTGTTTTACATACACGGACGAGTCCATGAAAACGATACGATGCTTTCGATAATTTTCTGTACCGGAATGTATGACGCATTCTCTCGTTCACGACATTTTCACGCAATCGATCGTTTTACGCTAACTTGCACCTCCTTCCCCCCCCCCTCCTTCCGCCCCTTCTTCGCCACTTCCTCTTACCCCCTTCGGGCTTAATCGAAAATTCTTTATCAATCCCTATTTTTGTCCCGTTTTGTCAACACCGAATATCCATATACTCATTCAACTCATTGTTCACGTACTTTTCTTTTTCCTTTCCTCATTTTTAGAGAGACATTTGTTCAAGCACAGACAACCCATGAAAATTCCAAGTACTCTACTTTTTTTGTTTTTCCCCAAAGATACCTAAATTGAAAACAGTATTTCGAAAATTCGGCTGTTCAGACACCATTTCCTATTGCTTGAATGTCAATTCAGTTTTTTTTAACAAAAAATCAAATTTTTTGCAGGAACTTTTGAGTAATTGTTGTTTTATTTTCTGTTTAGGAAAATGGGAGAGACCCATCGGCGGATGTGTCAAAAAACAAAAAGAAATATAGCATCGAGCCCCAAGATCCAAAACCAAAAAATTTTATTCGTAACTTGATGTACAGAGACTTTGGTATTGGCACTACGAACAAAGCCAGTACCAGAGACTTGGAACCAGTGGCCGAAACTAATCTTGTACTCAAAGATCACAAAGAACTGGTGGGTTCCCAAATACTAAACTGTTTCTGTCACTTTTCCAGGCTATTTAGAACTCGAGGTAGTCATCTCGCTACAGTCGTGTTCAAAAGTTTAAGCTCCGCTCAATTTATGAAGGCTCGGAGTACTCGTCGAATATCCTAACCCAATCTCGAGTATAAATACACAGCGGCGACTTGTCTTGAACGTTTAAACTTTTCTTTTTGACACTTGTCGTCAAGATTCTGCTGCGTTTCTACATAATGTTAGTTCTTAAACCTTATACAAATGTAGAAACTTATCGAGCGATGGAAACTGCCCGATATAAAGTTAAGAGCTTGAAAAATACAGAGCCAGAATATTAGTCGTTTTTGACAAACTTTGTCATACTTTCTTTTGTAATGGAGAATTTTTCTTAACAAAATCTGTAGAAAAGTTTGAAAGTTGACCAATAAATGTGAAATTTTTAATTGCTCCTCATGAGAAACACATGTAAAACTGGAGAACATATGATCCTTTTGAAATTTGGCCAATAATCATCTCCTCTGAATGGTCAAAAATTTTATACAAAAACACTTTGGCGAGATAATTACCTTGAGGATCTGAAACATCGTAATTTATTGACTCGATAAAAATTTAAAAAAAATGAAAATAACAATTATAGACTTGCAATAATATCTTTAATATATTTTTACTGTACGAACGAACGGAACTTTCTTTTAAAAATTATTTTGGTCAAGTAGCCACATTTCAGTTTCGGAAAAAAGTCACTCCATAACTAAAGTAACAACGTCGATTTTATAATAATAAAACTCTGAATGTTTTCAATATAATTGATAAATACTCTAACGAGTTTGTAATTTACATCTACGTAGCTTTTGATGATGTAGATTAGGGGGCTACACACACGTAGAGGACAGTGAAAGCAGAGCATGATTTAACCCCACACCTCATGTGCTTTTTTTCGTACGTTCAACATCGTAACTGGAGTTCGAACGCACCCCACGTTTTTTTCTTCATAAAATCGGTCCTATGATGATAAACAGACTTTATCTTTATTTATTGATCTTATTTATGATTTTCTTCGTT
This sequence comes from Dusona sp. PSUC_FEM 10030013, assembly GCA_018902295.1. Taxonomy (NCBI): domain Eukaryota; kingdom Metazoa; phylum Arthropoda; class Insecta; order Hymenoptera; family Ichneumonidae; genus Dusona; species Dusona sp. PSUC_FEM 10030013. The sequence continues at coordinate 7,462 of JABSMR010011346.1, read as the reverse complement.
TTTTCATAAGAAAGAGAATGATGTACAATAAAACTGATGTTATTCTCATTTAGTTAATGAAAAACCGATTTGAAGGCTGAAAACTGGAAAAGATCGGCAAAAAGCTCATTTTTCGAAGTTCGCGTGGGGTGCGTGAGCACCCCGGTCATGAGTTGTAGGGTTAACAACGTTTTTATTAAAAAAGTACTGAATTTCCTTCGAAGTGGATAGTTTCAAATGTATTCAATCAAATATTGAACAACGGACCGTGTAGACACGAAATCCCGTAGGAGCCGGCTGGTAAAAATGCTTCTACAGTAACGATCGTAGCTCCGACATTTTGTAGCTGAAAACGAAACAAGAAAAATCTTCTGAAAGTACACGAAAAAAGGAAGATTTTGTCATGGCCGATTTAAAAAAAATAATGATTTTTCGAAAAATGGCAGCTGTTTGAATATAAAAATGTATTTTTTTGAATAAAAGAAAAACACTTGCTTCATTCATCAAACGAAAATCATAATGTTCGAAAAAAAAATCCCATGACAAAATCTTCCAATTTTCCTGTACTTTCAGAAGACTTTTCTTGTTTCTTTTTCAGGTATAAAATGTCAGAGCTACGATGGTTACCGCAGAAGCACTTTTACCAACCGGCTTTTACGGGATCACGCCTCCACACGACACATTGCTCAATGTTTACTTGTTGAAATTTAATTGACTACATTTGAAACTATCAAGTTTTAAAAACATTCATTAATTTTGTAATAAATAAATTTGTTTGAGGAAAAGAAAATGGTCAAACTTTGCTCTGCTTTCACTAGGTGTACGTAGCTCCTTCAGTTGGTGGAGCTATTTAAAAAAATGATATTTACTACGATAAGAAATCAAGTGCTTTTTATGTGATAACCGTGTGCTAAATTAAAAAATCTTTTACTCTTTTAGATTTTCCAGAAGTACAACGTTTCGAATTTTCCAGCCACACTTGTCAACCTGGCAGAGCACTAGCTGAAAAAAACGTTGTATGGAAAAAGCGATTGCATAGGAATTACGTGGTTTTTATGTGCTAAACATATCCGTTAGTCAAATTGTCATGCTTTTTTTAGAAATATAACATTTTGAATGTTCTGTCCACACATGTCGAGTTAGCCAAGCATTAGATGAGAAAGAGCTTCTACCGAAATGCGTATTGTTTAAGAATATATGCGTTTCACGTGCTATTCGCCTGTTGAATGTAAATTCGGAAAGTAAAAATTAAACTGTAATTAGCGCGGAAAAAGCACATAATTCCTATGCAATTGATTTTTCGCTCCAACGTTTTTTTCAGCTAGCTTGACAAGTGTGGGCGGAAAGTTCTAAATTTTAATATAAAATGATAACGTGAACAATACTGAATTCAGTATATGAATAGCAGGTAAAAAGCATATAATTTATGTGCAATGAGCTTTCCTTTATATATTTTTTTTTCATCTAATGCTCTACTATCTTCAAATGTATATGCGGCGACGCGTTCCAAACGTTGTATTTCTGAAAAATCCAAAAGAGCGTGACATTTTTAAATCTGGCACATAATTAGCATTTAGAAAGCACTTCATTTCTCGACTTAGTACATATCATTTTGTTCCAAATAGCTCTGCTAACTTAACCTACATCTTTTAATGACTCCCAACATCAGTGAAAATCACAACATAATTATTTGTTATTGTCGGGAAACATAGCTAAAAGTCAGCAAAAGTAGATCCCATTAGGATGACAAATGACGAAATTCAGTAGACAAAAATGTTTAGTTTTAATGAGATTTTTAAAATCGGTAATATTTCCACAATCTTTGTGATTTGGGCATAAAATATTTTATAGAAATTTTACGAGATCGATAGTTTATCATTCATGAAGAAGAATCTTATAAAGATTATACAATAATAATGTGCGTTAAAAATACTTTTTTAAACTTATCAATCGATACATCAAATAATTAGGTTCACATATTTTGCACGGTTGGCAAAGCAACAACAATGTCTTGAACGCATAAGTCAAATCTCATTATTCCTCGTATGTTCAGTAAATTGGATTTGCAGATACTTCAAAATGGATATCTCTCATCAAGAGATATCCAGAAATGAGTTTTTATCTTGATACGCAGATAAGAGGTTAAATAATTATCAATCTGGACGAAAAGCTGTGAATTTTGGTGGCGTATTCGAAATATTTTAAAAAGTAAAAAAAATGTTGATCTATTTTTCCAGAAATGCAACCTGCCTGGTGTGCCCAGAGCGACGTTTCTGATGGTATTCAGTCCTGATGGGTTAGTATACTATATTTTAATAGTTTATTGATACCATGCTGTGCGTTAGAAGTAGAAAAGGCAAAGTTTTTTAAAATTACGATTTGTAAAACTATATACGTAAAGTATTATAGACAATTTCAATAGACTCAATTCAATATTTTATGAGACTGAAATCGAAAATAAAATCACTCGTAAGCCAATCCCCCTAGAATTTTCGAAGGTGAAATTTTTTCACACCGGTCGTCCGATCGGAATAAGTGGTGTGGAAAAATTTGAACTTCGAAATTTGCAGCTAATTTCTCATAAGACATTAATTCTTGATGTTACTCTAAAATCTGAAGTCTCAACAAAAAGTCTAATGTTGGTCCGCCGCAAAGGGCATACAAAATGCTAAATTGAATAAAAATATTTTTTATTGTTTGGTTCATTTAGTACGAAAGTTGCCTCGACTCATGGGAATCATTTTATTTACGTGACGGATTTGACAACGGGTAAAAACATCAAAACTCTTTCGGGACATCCACGAACGCCTTGGTGCATTGCTTTTCATCCATGGTCCAATGACATCCTTGCTTCGGGTTGTTTAGGTGGACAAGTTCGAGTCTGGGATCTCAGTGTTAGTAAAAAAGAAAAAAAAAAGTAAAAAAAAAAAAATCGAATCAGTTTAAACCAAAATTCAACAGTTTTCGCCGTTTTTCTGAAATTTCAAAAGCTCACAAAAAGTTATTGACATCTCCGCCGACTGTTGGTTATTGCAGGGTGGAAGTGAAGTCTGGAATTCTGACAATGAAACCGTCATAGCATCACTCGCATTTCATCCATCCAAACGTTTACTAGTCATCGCAACTTACAATGAAATACATTTTTGGGACTGGAGCGAACCGGACCCGTTTGCTGTTGCGACCACGAGGCTCGAGAAGGAAAAAGTGAGGTCTGTTGAAAAACTCGATTTTTCTAGTCCTAACGTTGTTTTAATAATTTAACAATTGGTAAAGGGTTGGAGCGTTTCACGCGTTTCCCCCCGTGCCCCTAGGGTTGTCTGAATTTTTGAGGAATAACGGGTGAAGTAAACGGACAAGGCGAGATATTTCGCATTGATCTAGCAGTCGCTCTAACGTACATTGAGGAACAATATCTTTTACGGTACGGACAAAAAGACGAGGGAACGAATTATTTGATTAACGGACGGTTTTCGTAAAACCGCTTGTCCGGTTGACGGACTTTATTATTACGCGCTCCGGACAAGACTCGTTACGCTGTTGGTATGCGACTTTCTCGGGACCTCATTCCCATAATTTGATTCCCAATCGTAAGGATCCGGAGTAAGACGCGGCGGGGGCGGAAAATTTGTGCTACGCGATTGTCAAACGCTTTGAACACAATCAACGAATCAAAATCATAATTTCAAACCTTTGTTCTCATGGAATAGACACTTTTCTGGTTTGAAATACAGTCGTAAGTGATAGCTGGGTAATAATAATAGTGAAGGAAAAATCTACTTCACGAACGTCAAAAAGAATAAAAGAAAACAAACAAAAATATCGACATAAACTGTTTCGAGCGAATATTTGAAGATATCCTAAAAATAGCGGAACAAGGAAAGTAAAATTAAAGGCTCAAATACATCTATGGCCGACAAAAGACAGGCCACTTTTAATCATTGTTTTCATACCAAAAAAGAAATAAATTACAAAAACATTATATTTTTATTTAGAAACGCATATAGACAACTTACGTTTGTTTATATGCTTGATAAAAAAGTAGATCATGTCATAGTCAATTTTTTTAAATTCATTTTTCGCAAAATGGTAGAGATCTCTCAAAAAAATCGGATTTTTGAAAAAAAATTGCTTTTTTATTGATTGAAAAAATACTATTGTGCTTAAAAAGATTCCTATGACAAGAATGAGATAATTGTACAAATATTTTATGTATTAAATTTGGAGAAAACGCATTTACAGATTTAAGCACCCCCGAACTTGGAATAAAAAATGTGTCTCATACCTACAAGATATCATAGTGTACTGAAATGTTTTTATCAACTACATGTGCATGTAAACCCTTGAAAAAACAAATTTTTTTGTTCCATTACAAATATATTAAACATAATATGCATAAAATGAAATTACAACAAGAAAACAGTGTTAAGGTTGAAACATGATATGTATCAATAATGTAAATGATATTGATTTTCAGATACGTGGCTTTTGACAAATCGGGAAAAAAGCTAATAACTGGGATTGGAAATATACCGAAGCGTTCGCAATCGCAGTGGGATCGCGGACCTCGCGAGTCGCACGCATCTTTATTATTACGGTGAGTAAGATATTGGTGTAAGAGAAAACAGGAAGGAGTGTCAATGTTCTCGAGCGTCATTAGCTGATTTTGTCACAGGCCTCCGTTACATCATTTGCGAAGTTTGCGAGGGGCTCTTAGTCGTGTAATTGTCAGAGAACGTGCGCAAAACGATTCTCAGATGCAGAATTCGGGCTCGGAACCACGGAGGAATACAAGCAACCGTAGACGTGGTACGCACAACGTTAACGAGGAAGACAACGATACGGATGATCGCAATAGGTTGCCTATCTATTGTCCTTTCGAAGATGAATCGTCACAAACGACATTACGCATTTCACGTTATTACGATCATTTTCGTCCTACAGCAAATGATTATAGAACGAATGAATCTGATCAACGGTCCAGCTATAGGTAACAAAATATAAAATAAAAATTACTTGCGGTTGGATCATTTGACTTGACTTGAAATTTCTGGTAGTAAACAAATAAATGGTATAACTGTTTGCATTTAATGAAAATTTAAATTTAATGATAATTTAGCGAAAATTCCGTTCGTTCGTACGTTGTTAAAAATTAGTGTCACGATTGAAAGAATTAAAAGATCCTGATGGACGTTCTTCCGACGAAGGTATCGCGAAAAAAATATCTATTTAACTTTTGCCTTCTTTCTGGTCAAGTGACTGGAGGATATGACAGTAGCTGAAATAATTTGTTGACGTATTACAGAAACTTGGGATCCGAGCGATCGTCACGTACCGTACAATCGGCGATTTCACAGAGCGGAAGCGTAACGATTCAAGTGCGACGAAACACGCACGCAGCTTCGTACGAAAGCGAGGCTGCGAATGGGGTTGCAAGAGGAGAGGAAGGTCGTTACAGTGTACCGACATCACCGATAGAGATCGAATCGTCGAGCGAAGGGGAGCCGCCGCCTGTGGAATCAGCATCGGACACGGAATCGTCCAGAGTCGAAGTACAAGCTCCAGCGACTCCTGGGGGATCGTTAGAAAATCCGGTGGTGAGGTCTCCCGCAGCAATGTCAAATGTGGTTACTGGTATAGAACCGTTTGCGCGAGGCTCCGATCAAGCATCAATACGGGACATGTTAGCCGCCGTCTGGCCACGTCGATTGGACGAACCTCCTCCTCGACCGCCTCCAGTTCCCGTTCGTGGCCTCTCGGTTCCTCCTCCACCGCCTTTTCTTTCAGTCTCTTCCAGCTCAATCCCGCAAGCGACAACTTCGAGTTCGGGCACTTCCGCGATGCCTTCAACCGCCTCGACGTCTAACGATGCCTCAACCTCGTCTCACGGAAATGATCGCACCGAGCGGAAAAATGAACATGAACAACTTCGCGAGGCTATCGAAGCTTCTAATCGATATTGTCAAGCTATACTTGAAAAATCAAACCAGCGATCACGAGGATCCTGGACCGCTCTGGACGCACCGTCGTTCAAATCTAGAATCGACAATTTTGCGACTTCTTTGTTCAATCGTTCTCGCTTTATAAAACGCGCTTCCGACGCAAGGCTTCGCATGGAAATACAAAGTGATTTGCTCTTCCAGAGTAACAATGAAACACAAGAAACACCGCCAACTGCTACGACCCCGGAAACCACGAGTTCTACGAGTAACAATGATTCTACCGCTGCAAACAGAGCATCTTCGGACCAAACTGACGCTGATGAGACTACAACGGAAAGACCCGAACCACGCAGGCGGACTTGGGGACGACCAAGCAGGGATCCTACGATTGTTGAGCACTGGTACCGTCGTATTCTCTCCGGTACGCTTCCCGTTTAGTATTATGCCCTTCCCACATCACACTTTTCACTTTGTACGGACGCCATTTTGTTTTTATTGAAATTGCCAAATTTTTCGTTTATACAGATTGCGTTCTGTAATAACATAGATATTTTTCATTGTTTGACAATAGATTCTTCGAATCGGAACGACAGTGACTAACTCAAAACTCGTTTCTTTTAAGGATTTTTAACAGAATAATTATATCATCGTTGTTTTTATATATTTAATCTCGAAGAGTTTACATTATACTTTTCAATATTTTTTCTAATCGACCATTCACCTTTTCCGGCTTCTCACCAGACACAAAACCTTAGATTTACACTTCGTAAGTATTTGGCGGCCCCCTTAACACAATAATCGAGCAGAGTTTATTATTCACGACGGCAGGTGAAACATCGTCGTCGAGCGACGAGGCTGAATCATCATCCGAGCAACAAGTTCGTCAGGATCAGGAGAGTCCCGTTTCTCAGCGTGCACCAAGTACTTCAAGTTTTACGGTGTCGTCTCCATCGGCTTTTGAGCCGAGTCAGCCGCGTCCCGGTAGTCGTTGGTCGCGTCGTTTAACGAACGCCATTAATCGAAGTTGTCAAAATTCACGAGGGACTGTCGACTCTTCGGTGCTCACTCCGGCCGTTTTTAATAATACTTGGATATTGGCGGTAAGGGGTTTGGCGAGACTCGCTTCGGAGCAGCTCTCGCAGGAAGTTGGAACATTGTGTCAAACCCTCGAGCCTCCGGCAACGTTACCAGCTGCAAGCGTTCGAGCACCGCAGAGCGAAGGAGCAACGACGGCTAACCGAAGGATGATGGACGAGGGAGACGACGAAGAAGTTAATCAACGGAATTCCGAGAATCTGGTAAATTCATCAAATTCCCAGATAGTTGATGGACCAGTCGAAGAAGAGGAAGAGGCGCTTGAAGAGTTGGACGAAACTTTTGAGCCGAGAAGTGACGTACATCGAGGTATTCAATCGCTATCGCGCCAATTGGATATGTTAAGGGAATCAATAATCGACAATAACGAGAACGAAAATAACAACGGCAGCGGTAGGAACAACAATAATAAAGTTAACGCAATTATTATCAAACATAACAATAATAAT
>JABSMR010011335.1:0-11359 GCA_018902295.1 Dusona sp. PSUC_FEM 10030013 | reverse complement strand
GGGGGGGGGGGGCTAGAATGTACGAAAATTTGATAGGACGCCTCCCATTTTATTACATCTTGGGGAATTCGCAAATTTTGCAACTTCAAAGCTCAGGTAGACCGTCTTAGTTTCTTTCGCAATTATTAACTCTTGTAGAAAATTGAACGACCATTTGGCGAGTCTAAAAAAATCGTCCAGTTGTGGCTTTTAAATCGTAAAATTGTCTCGTCTGTACATAATTTTGCATCGAGTCTCACAAGAACGAGCGCATTTATATTATTTACCTTTTTTTTTCGTGTTACCAAAGACGAGTACGAATAACGACGGTGCTAATTAGCGACAGAATGGTTTCTGTTCGAGGTATTACCGTTTGCAAGGGTTTTTAACTTTTGCTACAAATAAAATCGTCCACTTGATCTCTAGACAGTTTGGGTTGTTGATTCTTATTCGCACCACTCTACATACAGCAGCCTCGTTCGAAATTGGACACAAAAGCTTCGCGAAACATTTCCGTCTGCAAGATACGCTGCAAGATCCGCGCACTCGCGGTTCGCTACGACGAGCCGAGAAAAAAAAGCAAGTCAAACGGTAAGAATCTCATCTGGTCTCGTAAGCGTGAATGAAGGAAGCCGAGCGATTTATGAATACGCGAAACGACGCGGGCTCCTCATTCGGCCTTTCATAAACCATCGCACAAAAAGACGAACTCGACCTAACTCCCAAGAATACAAGAATATTCGATGAAGGAATTCTATTTCTACCTTATTTTTTAAATATACTCGCTCTCGTATCAACTCTTGAATTATAATAAGTCACGTACATTGGTCGTACATGTCGTACATTGGTCAACACATGTCGTACAACATTTTTGGTACGAAAAAATTATTTCACTAATTCGACTATTCTCGATTCATATCTTGTCCTTCGACTTTCATTCTCGGTTTTTAAAGACTGGAAGAAAAATGGTGTGCTTTTCGCAACGAGAACGTTGCGTCTGTTGGTTACGAAGAATAAAATATTCAAATATAACATTTCCGTTATTTTGATCATCAAAACATTTAAAATTGATTAAAATTTTTTATTTAAATTCAAAAATATTTTCCGTACCCGAGTAGACCGTACTTTTGTGAAAAAAAAACAACGAAATTTGCAATAAATAATGATAAAAACTTGCTTCAAATTCAGATTGATGGAACGCAACAATATTTATATATTTTCATCGAAAAAAGTATTAGAATTTTTGGAAAAAACGATGAAATCTGCCAAATGTAATATAATTCAGTGAACAAGGGACCACGAGGGTTGGTCATAAGAATTTGACCAACACGTTTAATAACAACGGGGTCTCATGTCGACCTGGTTCATTAATTTCGGCCTCTTGGTCTCCAAAACATTACGAGAGTCAAAATAGGTACAATTTGCAGTAATATTTAAATCAAGCGCTCGTATAATTTGATCTCTTACACAAAAACGTTTGAAAATTGCGGTTCCTAACGATGCAACGATAAAAACTATTGATCTGTATTATTGTACCGTGCTCGCGAGAGTTTGATAAAAGAGCGACGTCCCTCTCGGCCCTCTGTAGTTTGTTGATGAGGGATCTGCTTTCTCGCAAAATATTTGCTCGGATCGAAGATAGAAAAGAGAGGAAAAGCGAGTATAATAGTGGACGGGTCGTAGGTGATTGCGTTGAGAGGCACGTTCAGCGATTGCATAGCCCCGTGTCGCGGCTATTTCGGGCGAAAGACGTTAAGGGTAAGTAGTGTCTTGGAGAGTATGTAAGTATCGGTGGTGCTTCGAGTTATTTTAGTATCTTATCCGGTATACGTACTCGGCGTCTCTTCTCGTCACCGTCTCGTAATTTTCCTTTTTTCTCTATGAATCTTCGGGGTAAACGAGGCTTTTGCGATAAATATTTAACGAGTAAAGGGATGGGCTCGATTTTTTTCTACCGCATTCGACAATTTCTCAAAAAATATCAAAGTCAAATATTCAAACGTTTAAAAGGCTATTTTGTCTTCTTAGCAACGAAATTCACGGCGAAAGCGTACGATTTTTTATGACGATAAACAAGGGTAAAAATGAGAAAAGAGGGAAGGGAAAGAGACAGGCCCAGAAAAGGTCGATCGTTCCGGCACAGCTGTTTACTGCACCTGGCTACTCGTGGTTTTTTCGCCACGAATTTCGCTCCGAAACCTGGGGCCTCATCAGGCGTAGCACGAGCGACGGTGGTGGCGGCGGCCAGACGGCAACCGTACAAGGGACACCACCAGCACCACTACCCATGTACCATAGGCAGGTATGATTTGCTTCTAAACACACATTGAGAACATTTTTTTGTTGTGCCAATAAAAATTTGCTTGACTCAACTAATGGCACTGTAAAATATGTCCAACACAATATTTCCTTCTTTCCAGAAGCTCAAAGAGAAGTTCGATTCAAATCTCCGGCACATGAGAAGTACAGACTCAGAAAAAATATTAATTGGATCGTTTATTCGACTTTTGTTTCTTTTAACCAACGAAATTTCTATTCGCTTCAATTACAAAGCTGTATTTGAATCAAACAGATAATGCTATTTGGGTACGTTTATTTGAGAACCCACGTTGAAGCTTTTCGCTCTGACCGCCATGTCGCGCAAAGCGTCGATGTATTCCGCACATACGAACTGCGCTTTGGATGTGTATAATAAATTGGGGAAACCAAAAAAGTTTTATTATTCTGACTGACTATGTCTCAGGGTTGGAGACTTATGAAAATATTATTAAATAATAATACAATTGAATATGTTATTACAAACATGATCAAGAAACGCGGCAGCAGCGGCTGGAGGCCAAGAATTAAAAGAAAAGCCAGCGCGGTAAAAGGGAAAGCCAGTGCGAGCTCTGCTGTACTCTTATATACGCGAATATGCCGATTTTATGACGTCATAGCGTTTTTAAACCGTTGACCGATGAACCGTTGCAGTAAGAAATCTGAAAATTGGTGACGATTTTTTTTTTAAATTGTACACTCCCATATGACGGTTTTCGGGCGTTTCAATTTTTTCAAATCGTTCTCACGGAGCAACGGGATGGGTTAAAAATCTGAGTTTGTAGATCAATTTTTTTTTTCGATTTTTCTCGTCACATTGGTCTTTGTCGCAAGTCGATCCGTCCACCCAATCCCGAGATATGATAATTTTCTGCATTGAGATCGATTGTTTCAGGTCGTTCCAGTCTCTTGGAGTCAGAAAGACGTAAGAAGCGTTTGTTTACGTTTAGATATACGTTCGCTGCACGCAAATGTCTACATTTAATTATAACTTTTATTTCAACAACAAATTTTAATACATTTTAATACATCTTGAAATAGAATTAAATAGTTTTTCATTCCAAATAACTTTTTATTTACTGGAAACATAAAAAATATTTGAATGAAATCAATTTTTCGTTCATCAGAAATATAAAAATATCGTCATCGAAAAAAATCATTTCTTAAAGTTAAATAAATCGCTATTCCGGCATGAGACCAACAACATTTTTTTTCCATTTACGGAGATCCTAGTTGGATCGACTAGATGTTTTTTTTTTGGGGCAATCCTAAATGAAGGTCCATGATATTTGTAACACTTGAATATCTCTACCTTACACATAGGAAATCTACATGTAAATAATTCGAACGATAGTCAGGGCATTACTTTCAGCCCGGAAAAGGCGTAATTCACTTTGAAGCTGATTTTTTCGACGATTATTTGCAGTTTTTGTTGGCGAGTCTAAACTATTGGCAGGATAAATATCCTGGTCTGAAGTGGCTCGCGATTTTAATCAGTCGCAACTGTATGGGGTACAACTTGAGTCGTGTTTTCTGTTTAAATAATACTCGCGAGAAAAGTGTTAAAAAAAAGGTGGGTCAACGTTGCTATCGACTCGCGGCGTACAATACGGCAAAGCATGGAGGAAAGAAAAGAGACTTCGAGTAGGAAAAATCGTGACAGAATCTTTGAGATTCACGCGAGATGGGGTCAAATAATTTAACGATAAGAATTGACGTGCGTTGATCGGACAATGAAAAATAAAAACACAATGGACCATGGAGTCTCGCGATCGGTATAGACGTCCTCGCAGAACGAAACAAGGGCAAAAATGAGCGAGGACAAGTCGATCGGGATAAAAGACAGCGAAAAGGAACGACGGGACAATTGAAAGGAGAACCGATCGCGTGCGCGATTCCAAGGGACGTGTTGTTTGCGATGTTCGCGATGTTTGCGAAATCGACGAGAGGAGGAGAATTTGTATTGCGAATACCAGGCCAATTTGAAGTTTCCAATTAGTTATCGTCGGCGATAGTTATACAATTACGAATTTAGATATTTTTTTCGCGCGTACGTTTCTTAACGAAGTTTTTAATATTTCGAAATACAATAAGAAGCTCAAAAAATCAGTGAGCGATGAGAATCTCTTCAAATTCACCTGGACCGTCCCATATAAAGTGGGAGGAATGAGAATACGAGAAAAAAAAAGTGGCACGCCCGAGGTAAACGGATGCTTGGCCTTGAGTGCAAGTTTGCTTCGTGGAGCACGCAGGCCAGTGGATCGGCATAAGCGTACGAAATGCATCGTCGTGCCCTTCCTTCATCCATTTTATCCTTCGCAAAAAAGTGATTCTCATTTTCATTTCTATCCGGTATTTCTATATCTCTCGAAAAATGCAAACTTTATCTTAAACTAGCGAACATATAGTTTTAGACCTTCACCGAAATCGCTGATCGTGGCGTAGGAAATATTTCATGAAAATCTAGTGAGTCGTGAGTTTTTGAAGATAAATTTCCATCGGTTAAGAACGATAGACGTCATTGAATATGATGCAAAATTTGATAGAACAAATGCAAAAAGAAACGATAACGAAGGAGAAGAAGAAGAAGAAGAAGTGAGAGACGCGAAGTGACGTTGCAATCGCGAGAAGAAATAAATCTGCGTGTGATTTCCTTGTTCCAACGAAAACATTACGTAATGCCTTAGGAGTTGTCTATCTATATATATTTTTTGCATCGACATGCGGTTACCTTTCGCGGGTGTTTATTCGCGACCGTAAAACCGGGAGTAACGACGATATCGCGGGCGTTCGTATCGATTACTTTCTCGATCTATATTCGCGAGCTAACAAATGCGACATAAAATCGAAGTCTGGTCCATCCGCGTTTACGAGACTGTGTATCAGAGGTGGCCAAATTGTGCAGCGAAGAAAAATAAGACTGAGATAAATAATGCGTGAGTGTGGCAATCGCTAAAAAAGGGAGAGAAAGCTGCAGCGTGGTTTCGCGTTGGACGATTGAGCAGCGATTGTCGGACCGTTAATATTCCCCGAACCGAACCGTATCCCAGGCAATTAACGGATCGTGCTCACCAAACAACAACAACGACGTTCGTTTGCGCATAGACGAGAAAATCATTCCTCGTTTCATCTCAAGATATTTCGCTCGCTTTATCGTCGAGATTGAGAGAAAGCGTTCGTTTCGCGCCAACAATCCCGCTCGATCAACCATGTCGCTACTCCCTGCATATTTGACATACGATCGATCATTTTTACTATTTTCCCCAAGGGACCCATTCGCATCGCGAGAATTCACTAAATGTTGGAATGCACCGAAAAATCATGTTTTTTACGATTCCCCAGATATTTATAGTTACCCTCATCATTTTTACGTATCGAGCTTGTTTTTAGTTTTTGTCCCACTGTCCGTTACAAGGTCATAGATAACAAAAAAAGTCGCGCTCTCCTTCAAAACCAATCTCATTTGAATCAGTAGTCAAAGTTTTACAGAAAAATGTTTTTTTTTCTTTCTAAAAATCCGCTAATGTCTGTAATTTTTTGACGTAAAAATCCGTACTAATTCACTGAAAAACTTATTTTTTAATCATTTTAATTAATACTATTGATATTTGAGCAATTTTTGGAAATGATAAAAGATCGATAGTTTTTTTTGAGTTCTCGATGAAAATACGAATAATTTATTTATTGAGACCCGGCAGAATTGCCTACGGGACGTTACTTGTGCCAAGTCGAACACTCAATTGACCGGTTTTATTATTTAAATATAATAATAAAAATGAGATTTCATTCGGAGGCGAAAAAGGTAATGCGCGAAAAGATAAATTGAGAGTAATTTGAAGGTCGAAAAATGTGGTAAATAAAAATATATTTTTCGTTGTATTTCAAAGGGAAGTAAAGTCATTGGGCATTGAAATCTCACGTGGCGTGATTTAATTACGGTAAAGAAGGGAGAAGAGGAAAAACACTCGGTATATAATGTCGTTCGAAGAATGGAATCCCAGGAGAATTTGGTGACATCGAATGGAGGAGAGAAAAAAAAACAATACGGAAATCGTCGAGTCCTCGTAAACGCGAAGCTGATGAAACAAAGTTTATTTACCAAGCTTGGTGTCTCGACTCTCTGCCCCTCAACGCCCCGCCCCCCTTTCCACCCTCCTCCGCCGTTTTCAAAACACGTACGTACATTTTGACACTTGTACGAAGAACGTGATTCTCAAATTGTCAACTCTCACCCTCGACATCGGACGACAATTTATTGTTGGTTAGGAAACGAGAAAAAATGTTAAATACGAGAATTCCGATCGAAATCAGAAGAAATCAGTGCTTTTTTTTTCCCCTCGTTCTATGACATAAATACTGCGTAGAGACACAAGAGTGTGCGAATAATCCGAGCACTAAAGCTTTATATAGCCGCTTGCTGGCCCTTTGTCGATGCGGTTTAAAGGATATCTGACGACGTGTCCCCCGGCGTTAATAATACATCAACCAACAAACCAGAATTCAAACAAATACCGTATCAAACAACGAATAACAATAAAAATAGTCGAAACAAGACAGAGTAACAACTTTCGTACACAAGGCATTTAGCTCCAGTTTGATAATGTTTATTTCACTGTTTTTTTTTTCTTCATTTTATTACTTTGCGTGAGCGATTTGTGGTTAAATGTCAAAGTCGAAAGAATTAAATAACCGGCGAAAAATGCCCCGTGTACGCGAATACACGCGCGAAAACCTCGATTTTGTCAGACTAGATTTTAATGGTTCAACTCGCGCGAGACAAACGAAAGAAAAAAAACAATAAAACAACATGGCGTCGTTCGGTGACAAGATCGAGGCTCGCTGAAGGTTTTTTATTTTCGATAAATCGACAAAATCAAGGCAGTAAATACGTAAGTAAATGCAAGATATTGAAGCTTACCCAACCGCCGGAAAAGTCGTGTAGGGAAACATCCTTGGACACGCTATTATTCCAGTGTCCCGGACGTAAAAGAGAGAATTTCTCTTGTCGCAAATAATTTTTGTTTTCTATATTATCCTCGCGATATGTATGTATACATATAAATATATATTGTAATGGCGGAAGACTCGTGTTTGAAAGGAAACGTCGACACTTTTGTTATTTTAAATGGTCGGTATGAATATTCACCAGGAGGATAATCGTTAACAAGTGTGTATGAAAACGGAGTAACAAACGTACACGAAGTTTAGGATATAGATAGCACACTGTTATTCCGGTATTGCGGAGAGATGCACAGGAAACAAAGAAATAAACACACACACACACACGCGTGATGTTGAGCAAGGAGGCACCGGCCACTGTGAGCGGCGATGATCCTGGAAGAACTCGCTGCTTCTCTCGTTCCTCTCTCTTCTCTCTTTCGCTCTTGTACTTTCCTCGAGACTCGAAGCGGACCAGGTTCAAGGTTACACCGCCGTGGTGAGCGCGTTGTTGGCGGCGTTTTTGTCCCGCAACGACACGAAAAAGCCAATCTTACCAACCGATAAACAATCTCGAGAATTACCTCTCTAGTTGAATAAAAAACGAAAAAACAATGGTAAAAAAGTAATGTCGCGGGAGAGAGCGTATCCCATGAAATCAGTGAGAAACGTCAAGAAGGCAACCACCGCGTTAAACAGTCGCGACGAGACGAGAAACACACGTCGCTTTGCAGCCAGCGGCGGAGAATTGAGAGAGAGAGAAAGAGATAGCGGAGCGAAAGAGCGAGCGTATGGCAGTGGGGGCCGAGGGAGGGGGTGGGGGGATGGTGCGCGCACACTCGATCAACGAATGGCGAACGCGAAGCTATAGAAACAGCACACTCTTGTATTGAAACAAAGAAACGCGTGTACGCCAAATTTTAGTAAATATGATATATTCTCGATATATTTTCCGTTTATATCCCCAAATTGATATTTCTCCAGACACAATGTTTTTTTTTAAATTTATTATTTGGTGGTTAGCTCCCTTTTATTCAACGTTATGAATTCGCGATATTGCGATTCGACGACAATGATTCACCCCCTTTGGTAAGGGGAAATGGCACGTGTATGACGAAGGTGAATGCGTGTCGGCTCACCGAGCGTCCTTTCGCTTTATCTTCTCGTACAAGACGATGCACAGCCGAATGTTTATTTATGTTTATTTCTTTTTAATATTTTAATGTTTTAATTGTATTGTTCGAAAGATATAAAAAATATATCGCGAAAGATATTTGATTTCCTCGTCTTTGATTCCGTTTCTCTCCCCGGGGAAAACCTTGTATTTTGTTTGATGAATACATACGAGGTTTATATAAACGTTGCAAGGACAAGATAATGAGTGAGAGAGAGAGAGAGAGAATAAAAGTGTACACAGAGAGCGATACACGACGTCGGGTGAGCGTCGTCGTCTCTACTGGCGTTTGGTTCTCTCGATACTGTTCGCTCGTTGCTCTCGACGCTCGGGCGCACGGTTGCTACACACAGCTTGCCACTGCCGCTGCTCTCCTCACAGTTATCCTTTTCTTTACCGAGGGAGAGCTCTCTCTCTCTCACTCACACTCTCTCTTTCTCTCTCTCTCTCTCTCTGTGTCGGCGACAGGGCAGCTGTGCCGGTTTTCCGTGCGCGCTCTCCGCCGCCCTACGTACATGAACGAGGGCCGATGTTCGCCCCGGGAGAAGGGGTACGGGGAATCCGTACGCCGCCGCCGCCGCTCTGGAGAAGAGGGAGAAAGATACACTCCCACCACAGACCAAAAACGCTCTTTACTCGTCGGGGAGGGGAGAACGAGAGCGCTGGAGCGACAGAGAGACTAGAGAGAGTATCGGCACAACCGCGGTAAGCGGTGGGGCGAGGGCGAGTTTGAAAGGGACTCTAGAGCTCCACGGACGCGAACAAAGTATATACACGAGTACGACTATAGTTGCGGAGGACGAGCGGGCGCGACAGAGAAGGGTAGAGGAACTACGGTAGCTACCGACTGCCGCGCCACGGCTGTCTCTCGTACTATCTCGTACCCTCCCGTGTGTAACAGCCTCGTCGCCGCCGACGCGCTCTTGGTCCTTGCCCAGTGGTTCTCAATTATTTCTACCCCCCTGTGTAAAACCTTGCGGGAGTCAATGTCCTTGCGACGCTCTTTCCTACTATCCCGCTACGCTCTTATGTCCTATACTTGTTTATTATAGCAACCAACCACGTTTCGAGAACGATTCATTTCCACAAACGATTCTCTTCATTTGTTTAGGCTTTTCTTCCTGATCGTTCCTACTTACCCCTCAATTCTCCTTACATTTTTCACGTACTTCGAATCACACCAATGACATTTGTTTGAGTTTGTTTGGGCCTTTCATTACAATGTTTATTGTTTGATAGCACAAAATATAAAATAACAAATAACAAATTGACACTTGGGGATGTATCAATGGATGGTGGAACTCATTAAACAAACCGTCAATATGTACCTGCATATCGTATTACGAGACAGTCTTGATACCCAGTATCGAAAAGAAAATTGATCGATACCGAGATTGAACTTACGGCTGACAGAGCCCGTATCGTTGAAACTAACCTTGACGTTGATAAGCTTGTTTTACTTTTTCTTTTTCAGCTAAAAACATCTCAGATGAAAATGTATTTATTTTTTTATTCTTATGGGTTTTGGCTTAGGTTTTATGAAGCTATAAATAATTGGAAGATGAAATGCTGGTAAAAACATCTTGAAAAAAATTGGAAAATATGACTTACCAAGTTTCTTTGCCATCGAAAGGGTGGCTCGTTCAATGGGCAATCTCTTCAAAGATCATTAATTAAATAATTCTCTGAAATGTCCGCTTGGATTAGCGGGTACGCGAAACAAAAGTTGGATAAGAATTTTGCTCCGAAGAACAAAGTACTAGAGAGAAAAAAAAATGTTCCCGGAAAAACGACCGGTCGATCAGTTAATACGAGTCTCGAGATAGTGTCGAGTTACACGGATGAAACGATGGAACTCAAAGTTTATCTACGTCATGCTCAATGACTCGCGGATTTTGTTGATTCTACGGAATCTTCATCGGGACGTTTATATATACGTATAAAAATATAATGTAATCTAAGATGTTTTATTCTTCAATCAGTTCTTCTTGTCCCATCTCGTTACAGCCTACGCCGTTTCATTTAAAAAATATTTCTTTCTTCCTCTCTTACTTCTCGTCCGTATCGTCTCGAGGAGAAAAGAAACAGACTTTTCTCGCATCAAGATTTATCAGAGATGATTCTTGAACTCGAGTACAAGATTAAACGTCGCTCTCTCTCTCTCTCTCTCTCTCTCTCTCTTGGTTGTGTACTTTTTTAGAAGCCGAAATACGCGTACGGTCTGTAATCGTCGACTCTTGATGACGATGGGTGCGACCCACCGGGAGAGGATTTCCTTCGCCTGGGACAAATTACTCCGTATAGCACTCGGTCCTCGTCATCCACCGCCATCACACTGCTACACCACCGTACAGACTCTTCATCGCTGTTCATCCACTCTCGCAATTTTCTCTCGTATTCTTTCGTGGTTCTCAGCGAATCACCCAACTCCACACAAAGTAGGATGAGAACGCGACAAAACCTATAGAAATGAACGAAACCCTTTTGTAACGATAAAGAACGAAATAGCAGAGAAAATAAGAAAAATTGAGGAATCGCTGCTGGAGATTTTACGAGAAAACTTTTGTACATACAATGTTGCCGAGGGCTTCGAAGAGAAGTATGATGTATCAACAAAAAAAAGAGCAATAATATCTATATCTCTTATCTATACTTATATAATAATAATTCATTTCAATCCGCAAAACATATAAACTTTTGCTCCAATTCCAAATAAAATGCTTCGGAATTACATTCCGAAGCTGTATACTTTTGAAAAATTATTATGTTTTTGCTAAAAATCCTCAGAGTGCCGATTTAGGGCCCTGGAATTATGGTGCCATAGTAATTTTTGATATATTTATTTTTCTGTGTGTTTGATGAACCCTCCGGGATATCCGCATGTATTTAAATATACTCAAAAGAGAGAGAGAGAGAGACAGAGAGAGAGAGAGAGAGAGAGAGAGAGAGAGA
>JABSMR010011324.1:0-11361 GCA_018902295.1 Dusona sp. PSUC_FEM 10030013 | reverse complement strand
ACTATTATTATTACAATTATTTAATTAATTTCATAAATTGTGAAATAAAAAGTTTTCCAGTGAATTTTATCAGGCTGTCAAATCAATATTTCTAATTAATAATTATTTTCATTTCCAGAGCCAATATGCATATATTTATAATTGCATAAAACAAGTATTGAAAAATCCCTACTTCTCAAAAACTTGTAAGTACATTTGTCAAGGAGATATTATTTATTTGTTGTTGTTGTGTTTTTTTTTCAACTTTCATAGGGTAATCATTGTAATTTGTTACTTGAAAAATAATTTACAGACAAACCTCCGTCCGTCGATCCAATCTTCGACAACAATTCGCACAAAAAGAAAGAAACTTCGGATTCTAGTACGAATCTAGTCAGCAGCCTCGAAACTCGTATGTAAAATTCTCTCAAATCAACCGGTACTAAAAAAAAAAACACACAAAAAATTAAACGAATTAAAAAAAATACGGAGCTCAGAAACAACTGGTCGATGGAATGTGAAAGAAAAACAAAGAGACAAGTATTTTAACAAACGATAGAAGTAACACAAGTTTCTTTTCTACCGCAGAATGAGAGCAAACAACAATCTAAAAAAAAAACAAACAAACAAACAAAAACATAACGAGGTATGCCAATACGTTGAAATTGCTTCGTGTGTCGCTTCGCTTTCATTGTTACGTGTTTGTGTCCAACAACAACAACAATAATCCGTCATTAATTTTGTTGTGTCCGCTTGTAGGCCATTTTAGCAAAGAAAATCGTATCACTTTTTTTTTTGCTTTATGTGCGTCGTCTGTTAGCTCAGGAAACTGTGGAATCCTCTACTCCATTTTAATGAATTATTTAAAGAAACGTCACTTCTATGTTTACAGTTAAAAAAAGCAGCTTTTCAACTTCAGTGGAATCGGCCGAACCTATTTATCAAACATCCTCAGAACTGGCACCTCGGACGTGCTATCCTTTTAATGGTACGTACACCCTTCAGAACTCACGTTCTCTAAATGTTTTCGTTTCCGATAATTTGAGGATTCAAATATTACAAAGTAAAATAATATGAAAATATATATTTGAAAATTTAACTATGTTCAGTAGTAATCGCTTTATTAGGAACATTTGGCACAATCATATTTTTCAGAAATTTATGAAAAACGATTACAAAAATCGAAAC
Source organism: Dusona sp. PSUC_FEM 10030013 (assembly GCA_018902295.1). Lineage (NCBI taxonomy): Eukaryota > Metazoa > Arthropoda > Insecta > Hymenoptera > Ichneumonidae > Dusona > Dusona sp. PSUC_FEM 10030013. Next base: position 10,194 of record JABSMR010011324.1, on the reverse strand, counting down.
GGTTTTTTTAACAATACAGAATTCCTTAAAATTGAACTACTTCATTTTTCGTCTGAAATCATTTATTTTTGTCAATAACGCCCACTGGCCTAAAAACGTCGCCTAAGGTGAAGGGACGATTTTAGAACATGGGACGCAATATTTGGCGACTGGGTCTCATATGTATACGTTTGTTCGATTCAAGGCCTCAGATGTACGAAATCAACGAGTGCAATTGATACGAGGCCATACCCAACACTTGTCGGTAAGTTGTAATTGGAATTAGGGAAAAAAGAAAATTCGTAAAAAGCATTTTTTGAAGTAAAGATAATAAACGATTTCAACGAGCAACGTTACTCCACTTGAATTATTTTGATGTATGAAATCATGTCCGTTTTCTTAAAGGTCGATCAAACACACACGACCATCCTATATCCAACATCAGCAACGATTTACCGGAGATGAAAATTAGCGACATAAGTTTCGACATTACCGAGTCCGAAGGATCGACGACGTCGTTGTACGAAAACATGCAACCGCTGTTGCGTTCAAAATCAGCTCACGCATTCGGACGAGAGGACGATTCGTGCGTTATTCAAAGTAATTAAAAAAAACCTCTTTGATTCCATCGATTGTCGGACTTGACAAAAGAATCTTCTAATTTTTGGACTTTCGGTTATTTCCAGACTTGCTCGAGCACGACACTTCGTTATGAAAAAGATAAAAAGTAAGAAATGATTCAAGGAAAAGAGTGTATGATTTTGTTCAAGTACCGGAATAACGTGTGATAAATACCTCCTAGACAAACAAGAAAAAAGCATCAATTTACAAAGAAAAACCGCGAGACCAAAGCAATTCAAGCACAGTTCCAAATAGTATCCTAAAAATAAGTCATTTCTATAAGCATTGCCTCGCATAAGATTGTACATAAATGAAATATCGATTAAGAAATTGTCATTGTTTTTTACAGACTCTTATAACAGCAAAGAATTTAATTGCTGAATCGAAAGTGTAAATATAACGAATTTAACTAGAATTAAGGAAAAGTTAAATTTCTCGAATGGACGATTGACAAACCAAATGAAATAATGTAAATAACTTGGTGCCATTTACTCGTATAAATACACAACGGCCGCAGTTCTCTCCGGAGTTTCTCTCGACGAGCCATTATCCGTTCATTCCGTTTCACTCTCGTGTTTTAATGTAAAACACAGTTATTATGATTTTCTTCGTTTGTTTTTTTATACCTATTATGTACGATAGACAAAATATACAATTTGTAAATACGGCAAATCAGTAACGATATTTGGTCGAATAATCTTTCGGCGACACGACGAGACCCCGTCCTTTTCTGGCTCCTCTGTAAACAGTCTCTATGATATCGATCATCTCTTGCTTATCCTCTAATGTCCAATTGATTTTGTTGTTGTTTCCCGTACCCAAATCTATCATAATGTGCTTGTTTCTAAAGAAAAACATTACAGTACACGGATCGTACAGTTCGTACCTGTAATTCATAAAAATACATTCAAAATACACTTTGTACCTCAATCAAGGAGTTACAAACGTCCAGAATTTTCAACAAATTCGTTTTCTTTTAGCGCTGAATGTTTTTTAACTCATTATGAATACACAAAAAAAGTTTTCACTCATGCTTCGTATATAGTGTACCAGCAACGTGGTTTTTTCTAAACTAATTTTTTGCCACAAACGGCTTGATAACTCAGCAAAAGTTTTCAATATTTGTGATCACAATTTTTTTAAATGTCAAATCGAACAATTTTTTTCTGAAACTTTTATCAGAAATGTTTTTTTTTAAAAGTCAGTCAAATTTTCCAGAAAAAATTCATAACAAATTTCAAAATGCCACAAATTGCTCAATTTTTTAAATTTAAATATTTGGCTCGACAACGTAATTTGCAGGAATGTTTTTAATTTTTTCAATTATATAGATTTTTGGATACTTTATCATGCGGACCATGCAGATGTTTTTTGTTTGCGAGCGATATAAACAATGTAGTATATTACATTGCATTTGATTGCATATTGATCGTTTGAATATGACATTGCATTTGTTACAAAAAGAATGTGAAATAAATTTCTTCATGCCTGAAGTATCAATTGATGGTACGTAATAAATATTTTTTTCTATTTTTCAAACAGTCCTTAAAAAAAAATCCCTGAACTGTCGAAACTTGTTTCCGCACTGGACGTAAGTAACACCTTAATGAAAGAAAATGAAATAGAAATTAGATGTCATACATTTTGTTGAAATCTGGTACTTCGGTGATATCGACGAGGTATATGACAGCAAAATTCTTGACTTTTTCCGCAATGTTGTAGAGCACTTCGTCCATTTTCATACACATGGGATCCCAATCGTGTCCGAATCGAATAACCTTGAAAGGATATAATTAAAATGAAAACTTTTTTCTATTCGTGAACCTTTGTCTTGTCAGTGTTCTCATTGTTGACAAACAAGAGTATAGGTTATGATGTTATATATTCACCACTACGCGATCTTCTTCCGATAATATAGCTTGATCGACTTGCCAACCATTGTGGAGGTGAGATAGCATATACGACATTTTCGAAAGGCTTTGGTTATTATCTTTTATTCAGAAAAATATTGACAGATTATATACGATCGCGAACGTTTACAAATAATGGTACATTCGCACGATTTCCCGCAAATGACAAAAGTATTGGGCCACGAATCACGAAAGTATACTTGAAAAGCGACCAAAAGGAAAATTTCAAATCGAGAAAGTTCGGACAACGCCATCTGTCGGTCCTGGAACTTACTGACAACAGATGTGGCCGATAATGTAACCAACCACATCCAATTTTTCTTTAAAAAAATAAAATAGTAACCTGTTTTACGATTAAATACAAATGCCAAGAAAACAAAAAGCAATAATATTTAAAAATGGCTTTAAATAAATAATTGTTTAACGCTATTCGGTGGTAATTTGAGGCAAGGTTTTTTTTTACATTTCGAATGGTGTCACGCACGAGCAGTACGTGTGAACGCACACTCACGTCGCTGTCAGCTGTGACCCCGTCCTCCTATAATTTAAAGGTCCATATATATTTGTTGAACGAAGTTGCTGCGCGTGTGCATCATCGCGTGATATCGAAGCACGGATAAAGAGGACGTCGCTCATTGGACAGTGCGGGAACCTGGAACCCAGAATCCAGATGGGATCGCCTCTAATACACACAAAGGCCGAACCAAACGGAAAAAAGAAGAAGGAAACAAGGAGGACGTTGCACCAGTCACACAATCAAAACATATCGCTCCCATGTGCGACTATGCGAAATGGCAAAACACAAACAATAAACAGAAGCGCCCAACGAAGAAAGCGTTGAACGAAGAGTCGTCGTCAACGCGTCGTGACTCGGCGGACGCGACGCAGCATTTGTGCGAATTGAGGAATAAAAAAATGGCTGGGTCACAGGGTATTTTGAGTTTGCGATTCAACCAAGACCAAGGTATGACACTTTCTCCACATAAAAATATCTAACAAAGGAATGTGCGACGTATTGATGCTGAAGGACGAAGATAAAGAGTTTGGTTTTTCTGCAATAATTTCATGAATATCCAAAGTGGCAAAAAACATAAAATTTCATTTAATTATAGGTTGTTTTACGTGTTGTATGGAATCAGGCTTGAGAATATACAATGTAGAGCCTCTAGTTGAGAAAGCACATTTTGATAACGAGATCCTGGGAAGCGTTTCCATCGGAGAAATGCTTTGGCGAACTAACATTATAGCCGTTGTAGCCGGAGGTACCAGACCAAAGTTTGCAGACAATACGGTTCTGATATACGACGACTTGGCAAAGAAATTCGTCATGGAAATCACGTTTACCAGTTCCATTAAGGCTGTCAGACTTCGTAGAGATAAGTATGTATAGTAAAAAACATTTCTTTCAATGCTCAAAAGAATCGTCGCCTTATGTCCAAATTTAAGAGGACAAGGAATTTTAATAATTAAGCCGTTGGGACTCGTACTTGGCATGGACTTTAACTTGGAATATGGAATGATAATCGGATCCATATTTGATGTTAAAAAAATTAAAAAACAGGCAGTGAGATAAGTGGAAATATTTCATTTTTTTGTGAAAAAACAAAGGAAAGGAATAATGTGTAAAATACTCAACCACTTTCTAGGTATTTCAGTGTATTCAGCTTCAGTTTACACTTTGTAAACTTACGTTTGGATCGAAAAGTCTCGGAATGTTTTTCGATCAGCCTCTCTCATGATGAATTACTGTTTATTAAAGTTGCAGGATAGGCGTTTTTGAATCGTATACTATGCCGAAACGGTTGGAGATAGAGCAAAAGTCCATAGGATTAATCGTGTAGCGCTCAAAATTTCCTACAAAAAAGTCTATGGTATTACATCTCTATCTTCGGTAGTTTAGTCTTGAGAGCTAAACGAAAAATACTTCGTTTTCAAAGATCGTTTTTACGGTAGGTTTTTGATCCGCTCTCAAGCGTGAACTACTTAAGTTAGGAAGGTGCCGTCACGAACTTTTTTGTAGGAAATTTTGTGCTCTACAAAATTGGTCTCATAGTATTTTAGTCTATCTCCAACCGTTTCAGCGGTATACGCGATGAAGCGAAATAATTTGCAACTCGTGAGGAGGGCGTTTAATCAAACAATTTAACTCGTCTTTGCGACTCGGATTTTGGCTCTAAATTACAGCTTACAATTTTCTACAACCGCTCATCGCCTGACCTGTATATTTGCATTATTAACATTTCTTTCCTCGTCTCAAACCTTTTAAATAATTATTACTTACATTTATTTCTCATTGTCAAAGATAAAACAAAATTCAATTTTTTTTATGAAATTTTCTTTTTTTACTACAGGCTCATAGTTGCTTTACAACGAGAGATCCATGTATTCTCGTTTCCTCTACCCACAAGAAGATTACTAACCCTTGAGACCCGGGACAATCCTCTGGGGCTTGTAGAAGTCGCAACTCTTGCTACTGCTCACAAGCAGTTATTAGCTTTTCCAGGACACAAGTTAGGTAGCGTACAATTGGTGGACTTAGGATCGACAGAGGCTGGAAGTTCTAGCACACCTTCAACTCTGGCTGCTCACCAGGTTCGTTGTATTCTTATAAAAAATCTTGAAATTTCATCATTGCCAAGAAATTTTAGTGTTTAATAGAATTGATAAAAAAAATTTATTACATTTTCGTTTTTGTGCCTCGTGATCCTTGAAAAAATTCACTTTTTGTAAATGTCGTGCAATTTGGAACCAGAAAGAAAAAATATAAAATTATGTGAGAATTATGAACTCGAATTTTCTAGTGTTTCGGTTCGAGAGTAAAACTTTGACGAAACTCGGCGATTAGACTTCTGCCATAAACAATAAGGACATTATCTTTTATCGAAGCTTTTTACGTGTTACATTGTTCACTGAAAAAAAAAAAAAAATTTGTGAAAAAGGGAGCACTGGCGTGTCTAGCAGTGAACGCGAGTGGAACAATGGTCGCAACTGCATCAGCTCAGGGAACGCTGGTTCGCGTCTGGGACGGATTTCGTAGGAATTTATTGGTAGAATTGAGAAGAGGGGCCGATCCTGCAACGGTGTATTGGTAAAGATGAATCACGGTCGCATATGAATCGACGTTGCTATTTATTCATAACTCTTATTAATTTTTTTCATAATTCTGTATTTTCTTCAGCATAACATTCAGCCGAGATTCGGAATTTCTTTGCGCCTCTAGTGACAAGGGAACCGTTCACATATTTGCTCTAAAAAATACTCATCTGAATCGCAGATCAACGTAAGTGTTAAAATCGAGTTTCCATACTTAAAATGTTATCGATTTAAAAAATAAAATAATAATAATAAATTAATCCATGCAAATATTTTGGACTCCGAAATGCAGATTTTACAAAATGGGATTTCTCGGTAATTACGTTGAGAGTCAATGGGCCTTGGCAACGTTTACAGTACCTCCAGAATGTGCGTGTGTTTGTGCTTTTGGTTCCAGGAGCTCGGTTATAGGTAAATTATTATTCTTATTCTCTTGGATTTCAATATTGCAATTGACACTGAAATGCAATTGATTTTTGTGACAGCTGTTTGTATGGACGGTACATTTCACAAATACGTATTCACGGCTGACGGCAACTGCAATCGAGAAGCTTTTGACGTTTTTCTCGACGTTTGCGACGACGAGGAGTTTTGAGATGGATATTATATATATTTTACGTTTTTTTTTTTTATTGTAAATAAATTGTACAGTTTTATGGAAAAGTTAAATTCGAGGAGGATTTATTTGGAGGATAAGAAACACAAAAACTCTAGGCATGTATATTCAATGACATAATAAATTATATTTCTTTACTAAACAATTGCTCGAATCTAACAGAATCAACGTCTGTACAAAAATCATTTCTGATTTTTGTCCGATGTTCAATTTTCTAGATCCTTTTGTCCTCTCTGATATGATCGTGCGTAGCCTCTCTAAACCTTTCTGAAAAAAAAAAACATGGATTAGAAGATTATAAATCGTTGAATAGCTATGCGGCTGTGCTCTTTGGAAAATTATATTTTTTTATACTGTATGGTTCTGGATTGAATATCGGTTGTATGATAATCGGGTAAAGAGCTGATCCCAGAAGCCCCAAAAATCCTGATACGAATAAACCATACCTCCAGCCTCGAAACCTTGCCATCGAATAGAGATTATTCTAAGAAAACAGAGAACAAAACCAGTGGAGAATTTGTGCAGAAATTAAAAATCCAGGTTAGAAGTTTAGTGAAGAAAATTTGAATGAAAACGTAACACTGTAAATGTCGCGTGATTTTTTATTAACCATTTATTTATCCCGCTACATGAATTACCTCGAAAAATAGATGTTTCTTTGAGAATTATTTCAAATACGGAGGTAAAATTGTTTAATTGGAAGATTAGTTTTTAGGTTAAAATGAAAACGACTGCAGAACACTCAGCGGGCGATCAGCTGACGCAGGATTCTAACCTGAAAATAAAATCGGGTCGCTACCCTAAAAAGCGAGCGTTTCATCGTCGCGCGTCAACAAACACATATTTTGTCACGGGTAAAAGTGTAATGGCTCATGAAAAAGTAGAATTTCACGAGCAGTTGTTTGAGTAAAATAAAATTACGTGATGAATCGAAATAATAAGATTTTCATGAAAATCGAATAGAAGCTAAAAGTTGTTGGGTAAATCAGTGAAGGTTATAAGACATTTTTACAATGTTGAACAACATTATGAAGAGTAGGAGCAAATTGTTTTACTGTGCTTTGGCCGCTGCGATAAGGCCATTGCTAATGAATTCGGGCTTTCAAAAGGTCATCAGTGACCGAGTCGAAGTGTCAACGGCGTTGAACTCGTGGAAGAGAGGTAAATAATCATTTTTTCAATTCAATTGCGACGATTCGTTAAGAATCTTCATGTCTTGTATCCATTTTTCTTCTTTTACCAGTGACCGAAGGAGTGTATCTGAAAAATTTCGGAATCGACCCTTACAGCGGTGATTTGTTTCATGAGACGCCTATCGGTCTTGTCTTTTTCTCATTCATGCTCAAATATCTATCTATATGGGCTCTAAGAAGCATTTTCATTCTCACCGATCTTGCAACTGCGTGGTTTCTCGCTGCGACCGCTGAACGTTATATAGTAGAGCAGGTAATGTATTTCCTGAATGGTAATAATAATATTAAGAGGTTACATATGTCCGGCGACCAAAAAAACTAGGATTTTCAGATCCTCTTTCAGTTTTTTTGGAATTCTATCAAGAAAAATATAACAAAATATCGATTACGCATTAATAGTTCATTTTTTGAGCGTAAGCAAAAATTCATTTCAGCTTTTTTTTACAACAAATCTAATACGATATTTGATGTCGTTTACATTGATAAAAAAAAAAACATTCTCATGGACGGTATGATAAATCATTAGGGGATGAATGGATTTTAAAAAATGATAAAGAATCTTGTAATATAGCATTGCCTTTGTACTCTTTTGACCAAAATTTTTTAATTTCAAAAAAATAAGCAATTTGTGGCATTTTCAAACAAGGTTTGGGTATCTTATGAAAAAATTGACTCTGATAGTTGATAATAAGTTTCCTAGGCAAAATATTTAACGAATGACTCGACAGGCTATAGACAAAACAACTTCCAATTGTTCGGAGCAAAGCATCCTAAGAAATATTGGAAATTCTTTGAGTTATCGTGCCACGGCGCAAAAACTAATACCGTCAAAAACACGTTGCTTGCCACTGGCTAAAACTTTTCAATTGAATTTCTTATCTGTTTTTGACGGCTCGAAGATAAATAAGCGATAAAGAAAAATTATTTTTTGAATAATTCTCGACGTATGTAACTTCAAGGCCGGGATAATGAATTTGAGTTAACTCGAGAAGAACGTTGAAAAACGTTTATTGAGTCTCTGAATTTCTACTCTTAACTAGAGCAGAAATTTCGTACGCGTTCATTGCACGGCGTTGCTGTAAAATCATTTCTTATTGCTATAATTAATTATGACAAAATGATATTACAGAGTGCCAGGGAAGAGGAGGACTTAAAAATTCGTAAAGTCGATAAAACGAAAGATGCTTCGTTCACTCCAATATCTCTAATTATAGCGGATTCAGTAATCTATGTGCCGGCGGCTTATCTCTTCAATCCTTACATAGTTCTCAACTGCGTTGGACTAACAACAACGGTGTTCACGAATTTTCTCTACTCGGTGACTCTTTACAGCATGACGAGACGTTCGATGTTTTGGAGCTGTTTGTTCATAGCACTTTTGACGCTGCAAGGTCTTTATCCTGTATCTTTGATGGTACCGGCAACGATTTATTACGCTCGTGAAAAAACGGGAAAAGCTCGAATTCAAGCAGTTGCCAAAATGATACAAATGTTTTGTCTCATATTGGGCTGCCTTTTGTATACCTCTTTCTACGTAATGGGCAGCTGGAGCTTTCTCGGTAACACCGTGGGATTCATTTTAACGGTACCCGATTTACGACCCAACATCGGATTGTACTGGTACTTTTTCACCGAAATGTTCGAACACTTCAGATGGCTTTTTATCGCCTCTTTTCAAATAAACGTCAGCCTCCTTTATATCGTACCATTGGCTCTGAGGTTACGAAGAGATCCGATGCTCCTCGCATTCTCGTATTTGGCGATTGGTGCTATATTCAAATCTTATCCGAGCCTGGGTGACGTTGGATTTTACATGGCCCTGTTGCCGCTCTGGAAACACTTGTTTCGACGTAAGTCAATCTCCATTGCACATTTTTCTAATCGTCGTTATAATTACTTTGGAAAATCAATTCACCGCTTACTCGATACTAACCCATTTTTAATGTTTGCCTTCCGCAGATATGCAGCAAGGATTCATCGTTGGTTGCTTCATGTTATTTTGCACGGTATTTGCTCCAACAGTCTGGCACCAATGGATTTACGCAAGATCGGCAAACGCCAATTTTTACTTTGGCGTTACCCTCGCATTTGCTATCGCCCAAATATTCCTCTTGACGGATATCCTATTCGCCGGTGTCAAACGAGAACTGGAACTTCGTCACGGTCTGACCAAAGAAGTCAACGGTAATCAGGCCAGATTGATACTCGAGTGAATTTAGATAAAATTATCTCGAATGAACTAAAAAAGTGTCGAGTGAGCAAAATTACGGTCTTCGTAGCAACAGACGGTCGTGGAGATGTTACGTCGTTCTGTGAAAAGTATTCTTTGTTTATCTTTCAACAAATTTTCATTATTTCTATCAACAATTGTCAAAAAGTGAATTTCGTTTACTCAATTTTTTAATTCTCCAGTTTTTCGTCATTCGCTCACGATATATGTTCGAACAATAATTTTAAACACAATGCAACCCACAGTTGAATACCTAAACGACGTACACTTTTTTTTTACTTTTATAAAATAATGAACGATAAAAATATCATTGAAATAAACAAAGAATCTTTTCGAATGTTTTCATCCATGTTAAAAAGTATACAAACTTATGGATTGCCACGTCTGTGGATTAACACATAAACTCGTACCATTAAAAAAAAAGTCTTTCCTCCATCATCGCGGAAAGATACGAACCAGAGTTTATTTTCCAAAGACTTAATCAGTACGTGAAGGTCGCATGCAGTATTAATAAAAAAGTTGTCAAAAAACAAAGATATAACAAAAAGCGGG
>JABSMR010011313.1:0-11363 GCA_018902295.1 Dusona sp. PSUC_FEM 10030013 | reverse complement strand
TTTTTATCTTTTTTTTATATTCTTTACCAATGGAAGCACTACTGTTTAATTCGATTGAGATTTGGTGATTAAAAAGGTTATTCTAAAAATTGAATTTTATTTTTATTTATTCGTTTGGTTATAGTTTAAAAATTATGGTTCAGCAAGACGGTTCGTCAAAATATTATACCCTGTACATTCCCACCATCGAATTTTTTCATGGTTGATGACAATGAGAGAACAATTATGATGGGAATGTTATCCGTATCCGTTAAGCCGTATCAAATAATACTTTTGGTGCCGGCTGCACATGCAGCCACAGATACACTCGTGTATTCAGTTTTACTCAAGTAGGAGTACTTCACGTGCGGTCACTGCGTCGAAAGTTCGGACGATACATATACTTGTTCCGTTCTGCTGGCTTGCGTTGCGGTAGTTGTTTGAGCGATGAGAGGGGCGTGCTCTGCCTCCCCTCTGTGTAATAGCCGGTAAGCGGGGCTATTATGAAAGGCAGCCGGTAAACGAACTTGAAACAAAACGAATGAAGAAAAAAAATTCGGACCACAAAGAAAATAAAAGTGGAACCCTACCGATATGACGTCACATCGGCCACACCCGGCACTTCCAAAATAGAAGAGGGACATAAGAAAAATAAATGCAAAGCAACGACATAAAATATAATAATAATAAATGAGGCTAAAGATTGGGGTAAGGTTGTCGGCTCTTCATGCTCTCAGGAATGCTTCTAATTGAGAAAAAAATGTCAAGGAAATGTAATTGAGAAAATTAAATGTGTGCGCATATGTGTGAGAGAAAGAGAGTTTGTACGGGACATCTCATAGATAAAAAGACAAGTTATTCTTTTTATTACACTATCTTGCTCGTCAACCTTATTCGCATATACACACTTGTATCTCGTATATACTTATATGCGGTAAAGGTGTATACGTTTTATATATATGCTTGGTGGTTTCCGCATTAGTAAAAGCAATGCAAGGAACGTCTGAATAGGCGTTTTGCTGTTCCCGTCTTTGCTAAACTCGGCGCAGCATACTTTATATTTTTATTTCAACCGTGTGAAGAAAGCAATATCGGTATGACGTTGATACGAGAAGAAAGAGCACGAGAGCCGGAGATCGCAGGAGCTTGAATGAGAAAAATTGAAGAGATTGGAACAACAGGGAAGCTGTAAAAACACAGAGGAATTGAAATAGACGCCGACTGTAAGACATGCGCCCATGAAATTTCTCCAGCGTGTATTTGACAATTGGAAAGTATTAAAATCGGGTTTTTATATTTTTCTTTTTCCGGCCACTTGAATTCCGTACGGAGATCGATAGTGCTAAATTTTAATTGCTGTAAAAAAAAACATTGATATTAGATACTTAATGGAGGATTACTTTAAAGTTCGTGGGTGAAGAAAAATTCATTGAAGCTGACTCGAAGGTAGTTCTCCCCTTAAGGAGAACTGCAGACGTGGACTAATTGAGCCCGGAGATTATTACTATTCCACAAGTATCAGAGTGCGTTTTGATTTGGTGTTTAACGAACTACATACGTGGCGTTATTATCATTTCGATATTATCATTTCTCATCATCTTGTGCGACTTATTGGGTTTGGGGGTAATGATCAAGAGTTGCAAAAAGAAAAGAAAAATGATCGGTAGACTTGAGCGCACGAGTTCAGATAAAAGCTAGCTTTTAGCTTACCCTACCGCACTGGTTATCGAAATAGTAATTTCGCACGATAAGTTAACGTATAAGACAAACACCTATGGTGCATTTCGAGACATAAATGGCAAAAAATAATGTATTCCGACATTTGCAAAAATAAGACGAATCAGATCGCACGTCAAGTTGTCAAATTCCCCTCGACTCACGGTGTATTCCGCATTAGTACTCGTAACCATACGTGTGGTGCTGAAATCACATTCGTACTCGTGTGAAATAAATTATTATTTTTGTACGCTTGATAGCTTTTCTTCTATGATTTTTACCCATATAAAAAACTTGAATGTAATAAAGTTCACGTGGGACAAAACGTCAATTAAATATAATTACAATTGATTTTCGAATCTCTAATCAAGCTTTCGAAGCAGGTATTACAAAAAATATTGTAGGTACGTGATATGTGCGGAAGTCAACGCATTCGCATCGTCAGTTATAGAACCACAAGCCATGAGCCATACACCTCTCGGAGAACAGCATCTCGTATACCGTAAATTCTGGAAGTGAACGTTCTAGTGTAACGGCGACGTTACCTCAATATTCGCTTGTAGATTTCGTCATAAGTTATTTTGTTGTGCTGATATTTCAACAAATATACAAATGATTATATCAAATTCTGCAGTGTTTTGGCAAAACATGATAATTTCTATTCATATCTTATGTTCTTCCAACTACCGCACAATCATTGATGACGACCATGTACGCAACTAATAGAACGTACACTAAAAAAAGAAAAATGTTGAATCAAAAAAAATTTCGTTCAACCAACAAATCCCGCTGTCACGGACAGCAAACAAAACAGACAATAATAACTGACAAAAATAACAATTAGAGTATGAAAATAAGAATTACAAAATTGACGAAAATGTTGTGTATTACATTACGGTAAAGAAAAAAATGTATTTGTAATACGTGTTTTGAAATAGTTTAATCTTTATTACGTTGTTTATCCACTTCGCTCAAATTTTTGCTGCGTTATCGTTTTAAGTTATGTATGGGCAAAAAGTATATGCACCGATATCGTTCGTATGTACCCCGACGGTAGAAGAATTTTTTTTTACGTGGGACGTTGCCGCATTTTGTGTTCGCTGCTTTAGAACATTTCAAAACATATTTCATTTACTGATTGATTTGTAAATTTACTGCACTTATTGTTTATAATCATACTCCCAACATGTATGCACCTGCGTTTCCGAAGATTTCATGTCATAAAGACAAAAATATTTCATTGTGCTTTTTTACTTTCGAGAGTTGATATCAAAATCAAGTGAGCGACTATAGCCTATTTTATTTATACTTTGTTAGAATAATTAATTATGAAATCGATTATAATAGCTGGATTCGATGTTTGTGTTCATTATCTGTATTGGTGTGAATTTATAATTTTTTATTTTGCTTATTAGAGGCATGCTTTTACAGACACTCAGAGACTAGAGTGTACCACTAGACATCTTTAAATGCCCGCAAGGTACTAGATGCAGTACGCATTCTCTAGCGTTTCTTTTGCGAATAATAAGTAGCAACATTTTTCAAGCTAATACTTGCTTCTCACGGTGCGGTTTTCCGTGCAAGATAACAGGCGTGATGTGCTTTCTTAAAGCGCATGCATGGTATCTTGCACGGAAAATCGCATGCTGAAAAACCTTACATAACTCTAGCAAAATGGATGTATGAATTGGAAGCACTGGCTGATGGTCGAAGAATTTTTTTACCTTATAACTCTAAGTGGCTGACAATGTTGACGACGACGGACTGGGCCAGTATGGCATATGTAACGACGCCAATGATATGATGATGACGGGTTGTCACCACTACTTATAACTGCAATAATAGAGTAATCCTTAATTAGCTATCGCAAGGAACGAGGGCATCTGTCATGAGAGAGTGCGCGTGTGTGCATGTATGACTATGTAGGTTAGATCTGTGTCATAGTATATAAAATTACATGAACAAAAGAAAACTACGATTATACACATGAAAGTGCGGGGAAAAAGAATCATCGATTATTCGCACAATTTTAATCCCCTCTGGCTTGCCGCCGTTTTCTGAGGCTGTAGAAGGGGTGCTACAGAAGTCTGCGTAACCTCCTAAAAGTATTGCATTTTCCTTCGTGATGAAAAGTCGAAAGATCTGTCGACTTTTCACTCGACTTTTATTATTTTCTTTATTAACTTTTGAGCTCGAGTTATGCCTCTTGTGTTTCGAGAAATAACCTATGCCTAGTTTTAGTTTAGTGAGTCGTGGTTGGCGAGGGGCTCTGTCCGGCGTCTTTTAATTTACATTTGTGACTATGCACATTAGAATGTATCGAAACAGATCGATATTTTTCAATTCGAGCTACACAAGCATTTATCATCATATTATACTAAAAGTTAAAGCTAGCCAAATGGAAAGCTCGAAATGAAATTATGTAGGCCGGCTCACAGCGTACTTCGATTTTCCATAAAATTCACAAGTGAAAAAAAATTCGGTCAATATTGTTGCACATCATCCAAAAATAATGTCACGGATATGCCGCTAATATATTTTCGTAGAGAATTAAATTTCCTACAAAAAAGTCCGTAGAGCCGATTACCTCAAACCAACTGTTCAATTGTTATAGCTGTATAAACCCTTTAACGTCACAAAGACACGTTTCGCATGTACCTTTTTCTTGAGGATTATTCACCATGAAAACATCGCTGAAAAAATTCGTATACTACCTTGTCGAGTATTTTCAAAGTCGCTCTTTTCCATGAAGCAATTTAAATTTGGCCAATCCCTTTTTTAAATATATTTTTGCAAAATAAAACTAAAAAGCAACAGTGTTCGAGGTTCGTTTTTTTCCATTCCACGATTCGGAAGTCTTATCGTACAGTTTTCCAACAATAAAGTGCACGAATCGTATTCTCGATGTTTGTACGTTTGAAATATGTACTTGGTTTATTCCTCCCTAGGCATACGATTGCAAATTAACGGTAAAATTACTAATAGAAAATGTTCGATTTTCAGAGTATTTAAATTTTGTGATACGAACGAGTTTTTTATAGTTGATATGTAACTTATCCATGATGTCCAAGATTATTTGAGTCACTGATCACAAATTTGTTATTTCTTTTGCAAAATTAATTAGCAAAAGAAAGAAAGAAAGAGTTAGTTAGGTTAGTTAAAGATTTTATAAGTTTAAATAATTCAAACTTTTTTTAAAATGGTTTATTGTTGGGTATCGATTTTTGATGAATAAATGTTCATCAGGTACATTATGCAGGTCAAATCTACATAAATACATGCATACGACATTTGAGCACGAACTTGGGCGTGAAATATGCTGTCGGGTATATTCCTGAATGCGAGAACGGTCTCTATTACGCGTATTACGAAATCACTGTCGAGCCTTCCTGTTGTACCTTGAACTCCCCAGTTTACTACTTCGAACCGGGTTTTATGCATTGAATCCTTCGATAGTGTAGGTTTTTTTCAATCCCCTCGTGGAATACAGGAAATTCGATAGCGTCCGTTCGTTCAGTTGGCTCGTTCGTGTGTCTCCTTCCCCCACCCCCGTTCTCTTTCTTACTCTGGAACTCGTATCAATAACTCGGGGGGAGCTCTACTCGACCCGGACAACCGAGTCCTATTCGTCAAATAACGATCCCTCAATAGCGGTCTTTCATACTCGATTTTAATCAGTTAAAAACTACTACCCGAGGAATAAAACAAGGCTGCGCGCGAGAAACGCGTGCACACGTATGCATGTGTGCGTGCGCGCGCGTGTGTGGCTAATCCTGATGGTACGGTCGTGAAGGCATGCTGGACGCGTAGGGTTAATTGTATGGCCAATTCCCAGATCGTGGAAAATAATCATTCCAACACACAGTACATCTATCACATGTATATATTACATGCTTGTATGAACTGATGTACGAGGAGGAAAGAAAAACACAGAACAGTTTTTAGTCGCGCTCATGTGCACATTAGCATGCATAGTTCTCAATGCATGCTAATGAATACGTTCGGGAATAATGTAATAACCGAACGTAGGGATTTTTCTTTTTTGCTCTCATATACTCGTTTTTTTAACATCCATGATTTTTTTTCACCGCCCTGCTTTATTTTACCGTGAGAGAGATGTTACTCCAGTTAGTTGGTAATGCATATTTCTTTTTGGATTCACTTTGCTATTGATGATGCGCGTAAACTTACGGCCTCATTGCTTGCATCTCCTGAAACTAATTTGAATAATTTGGTGGCGTGCCACCTATTTGATGATTGTTTCATGTTGACGGGCAAGCTGTTTGTGGTAGTGATTGTCAATTTAAATATTTTATTTCTTTTGCTGAGTGTTATCAGGTGGCGGGCTATTTATCGATGAAATGATTTTCTTCTAAGTGAAACTTCTTTAGTCGCATTGAGGGGGAAAGGTCACAGGTGTGAAGACACGCTCAAAATTGTAGCTTTCGTGACGTAAAAACGATGAAAGATTATACCTTGGGAGAATGAGAATGAGAGAGAGTTATTTATGCATAGCGTTTCATATTCTTAATCTCCTCTCTGTAGAGTGCTTCGTTCATCCACTCCTTGCGCGACGGGACTAATCCACATTTGTATTTTGTAAATGTGTGCATACTTGTTGAAAAGAAAAGATACTGGAACGGACAGGGTTAACCGCATACGCGCTTTGTTAGGAAAATAAGACGCCTGAATTTAAATCAAATACAAAATTTTAATTATCAATCACATTAAACCGTACGTAAAATTATGTACAAAATCTTTATTCCAATACAATTAACTAGAGTTTTTATGAAAATGAAATGTTTAATTAACTGAAATTTTAATACAATATTTGAAATGCCAAAATTTCAATTATCCAAAATTTTGATGCTTGAGTTGGAATCTAGAAAAAATAAAATTATTTAAGTTTAACCTCACGTTTTCCCTATTTCACTAACTTTCATGTTCCTGTGAGATCGCTGAGAGTGCGGCGAACAGCCACTCTTTCCTAATGCACTACTGTATTACATTCGGACGAAGAAGAGATGGCTTTCCGAGACTAGTTTTCCGAAACTCTTCACAAGAGTCTTGCCGAGACTTTTTTGTTGTTTTTTCTGATAGTCTCATTTTTACTGCGTTTTAGTTGGTTTGCACCATCAGAAAAACTGCGTCCCGCTCAGCAATTAATGTGCAAGCCGGTGCATGACTAAGCAGTCACCCAACCAAGTAGTGACCTCGCCCGTGGCTGCTTATCTTGGGAGATCGCGGAAGCAACACACTTGACCCCATGTACCTGTGGATTACTGTCGATGTCATAATCAAATGAATTTTAAAGCTAATATTTTCAAGTGTTCCCAATTCATTTTCAACAAATAAATATTTAACAATAAGCCGTTTAGACCCGCGATCCCGTAAAGACTTCTTTAACTTCCAACTGCATGTATGAACAAAAACCGAGAGTTATGCATTGGACTGCGATCAGCTGTTTTCACTTATTTTTCGTACACAATGTTCGTGAAAAGAACAAAAAATTACTTTACCAATTTTAAAACTCTTGACTACCGACGAACATGGTACTTAGCCATAATTTAATGCGACCAAGTGAATCTTTTTTGAAATATCAGCATAACAAAAAAAGTAGTTGAATTATATCGTGTCACGTGCAGAATGGACAATAGGAAAGAATTGGGTTCGAGATTAATCTAGCATTAAACGGAAATTGGATAAATTGATAGAGATAGATTACACTGCCACCAGTTTGTACTCACGGTACAAACAAAAATTAACGAAATTGCAAAAATGCGAAGTTATTTTAATGACAGATACTAAAAATTGGGCTCTTACAAGTGAGCGCCGAGTTACACCGTTGGCTCTTCCCAGCGCAGCTTGATACCTGTTAGAAAATAATACGAAAAGCATTATAAATAACAACTAACCATGAGCGATTGGAAATTTCTCTACATAACTATTCTTAATTAACATAGTTAAATAAGTAAAATTTCACTAAGCTTAAAATTAGAATTAATATCAAAAATACTTATCAAAGTCGTGGTAGTGTACTGCGGTGGGATGCTTTCCTCCTCCGGTTTGCATCACAACTGAAAAATGATAAAATTAGTTGTCAGAAAAATGTAAATACTTACATCGATGCTCGAAGCCGCGTAGGTGTCAAACTTACTTTGTCAAAACATCGCGACAGGTTATGGCCGCGCCAAAAAATCGTGTAGATAATATTCTCTTTCGGGACTCTGTTTTACCCCGCAACAACTGTAGCTAAAAAAAGGTTTCGTAACATGGCTGTTCGTACCCTAGCGCTAGCGTCGTAAAAGCAGAGCCCCGCACGAGCGGTAGACTAACTATGCTCTCACTACTCGCCGCGGCAGCGCGCATGCCTCGCCGCCGAGACCGCCCGGAGCGGGTATATAAGGCGGTGCGCTGGCACAGAAGGTAACATTCCTACTCTGGTGCCTCGCCAATCATCGTTAGCTCCGCCACTCTGGTCCTTCCGAGGTGTATCGCAAAGGTCTCCACAGCCAGACGTCGTACCTATAGGCTGATCGTTAGCGCCGCTACTCTGGTCACTTATAGTCGTATCCATTGGCCAAGAGCATCCTGGTTACCCTATCGTGATCGTTGGCTACGCCACTCTGGTCAAATACGGTGCAATCGCTGCTCTTCCGAAAAATCTTCACCAAATTACCGTCAATCAAATTAGTCTTTTGGTTTCTTTCATACTACTTAAAAATTTTGCATTGCTTTTTATATTTTTACGAATTACATTTAAGTGTACATATATATACATACATATACATATAGAAAGATATATTGTATGGATATATAGTAGCTTTTAGGCTTCAATCATTTTTTCTTTTTTTTTGGATGTTTAATAAATGAATAACCTTCCTCTTACTTAAATTCAGTTTGTTTATTTCACTTTGGTTGTCTCCCAGTATTTTTTTATGCCTAATTATCATCACACCGAAATGACCCACGGCAAGGGAGAGTGCACCCCCCGGTGATGAGGGAACTAAAGGTCATGCCACGGTATACATGCGAGGGGGCGAATTTACGACCTCCTTCAAGCCAACCATCTAGCGAGGAAAATAGGTCTTCATCCGACCAATCTATTTAAGGTTGCACATCCTCTCCTACGGGAGGCCCTGCAGAAGAACCTCAAAAACCCCAAAGCCTATTCGATCCAGAGGTGCCCATCTTTAAGGTCCTTCCTCCTCCACCGTCGGTCCCCGAGCTCCCAAGGGTTCGTTCCGCTCTTCTCCTACCATCGAACTTCCCACCCTCAAATCCGATGAAGTTCCAAAGTCAAAAAAGGCTTTCGATGGCCTCTTCACTCACATGCTTGAGGAGTTTAAGGTTCCAAAAATCCTGTCCTCAATAAAATCTCCACCAATGAAGGCCTCTCCTCGCCAAGTATAACCGAAGCTGGACGAAAATGCATACCCCGACGGGGCGGTCCAACGACGCCGTACTATGCCAGTCAAGTTACCTACTAACCTTAGGGGTAACCGTGCCCTAATAGAGCTTCCGCCCAACACCATCAGACAGAGTAAGCTATGCAACTCTTCGGCGATATCATCGACCTGGGCGACGAACTAGATTATGAATCTTCATACTCACAGGCTGGTATCCGAAAAAACGATACTATTAAAATCAAACAAAAAAATTAATAAAAAAATCAAATCAAATCCTGCAAACCTTCACTTTTTACAAGTTAGACGCTTTAATGTGTCTAACGCGCAATCACAAACACTAAAAACAGCCAATATAAAGGGAAAATTCGAAGAAATGATTGCACTTGAAGGATGAAATGGGGCGATATCAAATTTCGGACAATTAGAAATAGATGATGATAATAACGGTATTTTAGAAGTTAGAATAGCAAATTAGGCATAACTTGTGTACGAGTCGCAGACTGACTTAACCCGAGAAAGATATTGATATTGATATTGATATATTTATATTTATTTTTATGCCTTGGAGTACTATGGAGGCAATTTCGTTCCATCTCAGTACAACCATGGAGTTGTATTGAAAATACATACATTTCGTTTTAATACAAATAAATATAATAAAGAGACAATTAAAAAAGATTTTTAAAAAACGGCGGCCGTTTGATTGTAAAAATGTATCCCTCTGTGGGCCTCTCGGGATAACGTATCTACACGGCGTGCCGTTCAATATTTGTTAAAAATTAATTAAATGCATTAGAAATTATCTACTTTAAAACACATTTATATATTTTTGAATGACAAAATATTTCGATGAAAAAACATTGCTAAATGTCGCACTACTCTTACTGCCCCAAGATGTATGTTGCCCCATGAATATATGTGATGAAACAGTATCGATAATACTTTGGGACGGCGTCGATAACTTTATTTTCCGTTTTTTGATTAATAATATGGAAAATAATAATACAATATTAAAATTATTTTACTTTATTTTGACTCTTCAGTTTGTGGGCGCTCAAAGAAGAATATAAATATATATGGTAAGTTTCAATTCGTTAGATCAACGAAAACTGTTTCGGCAATTTTAAATAGAAATACATTTTGGCGCAGATTTATGATGCAAACTACATTATTGTTGTTGGAATTTCGATTGCTTTTGTCATCATTATTATTTTTGAAAGGTAACGAGAAAAAATGATCGAAAAGTGTACATGGTTAACGTGCTTTGAACGACTACTGCAATTTTCTTCAGTTTTAAAGCTTTCCAAAAGGTTTTTCCTTTTATTTTTTCGACACCGAGAGGCTTGTTTTTTTCTCGGAGTACTTTATAAAATAAGGGCCAGTGGGAGTTTGGTTTTGACGATGAAGTCTGCCATAAGACCACACTCCACGTTCGCTTGTTAATTCTTGTGCACCGCAAAAGCGTCAAACGTACGCGACAGCACGAAGAAATAATTTTATTATACCGAAGCCGCTTATATACCACGGAACAATTAAAACTTCTGCAATGGCCCTCAGCTGAATTTCGTAATTAGCGAGTCAAAGGTGTCGTATACGCGAAAATGACGACGACGATGACGCCAGATAACCAACGCATAAAAGTAAGGAGAGTTGGTGATGCCCATATGGGGTCTAATGTATTTTACTTTGTAGGGATAGACTGACGATTATCTTGTTGTATATGTTGCAATGTGTATTTAAAAAAAAACCGATGTGATCAATATAATTGATGAATCTTAATCTATGCATGCAATAATTCATGTACTTACTTACTTACTTATTTCTGATTTGATTAATTCATTTAATAGTGAATTTAGCAGTGCGATATACCAATAATGCATTCAACATTATTTACAAAAATATTGTGTATTTCATTGGTAATACTGGTTGTGAAGATTTGTAGTAGCGAATTGAGACCAGTGGATTTTCGGAACTATCGGCTTCTGACATACTGACCGACGTTGACGAGCTTCCGCATTTTATTCACATTCGCCAAGCAGACGATTTTTCGTAGGGAAATATCAATCTAATTAGGGAAAAAAATTCGGTCGAAGTATTTAATGGGTCCGCAATCATAAGTGGTATATTGTGTGGATTGAGCAAAAAATCGCCGAGAGTATCGCCGAGACTGTTTCCGAAACTTACCGACAGTCTCACCGAGACTGTTTCCGAGACTTACCGAAAGCCTCACCGAGACTGTTTCCGAGACTTACCGACAGT